>JAMQGT020012385.1:0-137196 GCA_024447675.2 Pterophyllum scalare | reverse complement strand
TTATGTTACCTGTTTTTCGTTCAGTTACGTATTGCTAAGGTCAAAGCCTGGGTAAAGCTACAGGCTAAACGTGCTATTTTAGAGGGCCTTTGCTCACTTTTAACTTCCCTAGAGGCCTTGCTAGAACGCTAAAATTAAGTCTTTTTTTCCTTAGCCAACAGATTTCATGTCCGCTCACCTTTCTCCCTGTCTCACAGGCATATTCAGTGTATGTGTTTGTGGCTGGGGGCTTAGGAACAAACATGGATCACTACAGGAACCCAGCAGATGCCCGTACAACACTAACATGCAAAAACAGCACACAGTAACCCAAAAATAACAGCTGCAGTACCTCAAGCTACTGATTAAGAGTCAGCTACTGTTTCATTTTCATACGGTGCAGAGGAAACACGAGGCATCAACCAGAGACTTGTAAAACTGACGAACTTGGTAAGATCACATCTTAGAAATCATGCGCACTCCTCCAGTACTAAAGTGTGACTATTGGAGTACTGTAGACCTTCATGAGAACATGAGATCCTGGATTTACTTGCTGACAGAGGAAGTGTGAGAGCTACTGGGCCTTTCGGAGCCAGGCAGAGCATACTGTATGAATACAGATCTGTGTGCATAGACACAGACAAAGAGGCTGAAGGACGAGAAGCACCTCAGAAATGAGAACATACACAAACACACCGTTCTTGGTGGAGGATTTCAAACATTTTCAGCAGGGATGTTGGTAGTGGAAATGAGAGAGGAAAGTCCAGACAGACAATATCAAAACTTCTCAGGATGGTTATGTTTGCTGTTTTCTCACATATTTTTGGGAAAGGCCTCCTCAATTTGCTTACATATTACATAGTATTGTGCTACACATGCAGATGTGTTCCCTGTGCATGGACTGTTGACCAGGGAGGTTTGGGGCTACCTTCAGCTCCTACCAGTGCTGCAGAATGGAAAACCAGGAACATTCAAAACCTCCCTGACACACTATACTACCCAACAGAGTTTTAGGGATGCTGGGGAAACGTTTAGTGAAACACTGCACAGCAGTCACAAAGTCTTGTGACTGCTGTGCAACACAAAGGCTTTTAAAGTTACCTGAGATGAAACTTTAAATATACAGCCTGATATAGAATGCTAACCTCAGTACAGAACAGGCACGCAAGAACAACTTCTTGCTCACAACACACTGACAATATTTATAAATCCTCATATTTATTCCTGATGCAGACCACTAGTCCACTGTCCTCGCCATCCAAATCTCCTAGAAGAAACCAGACCTCATGCAGGGCCAAGTGAGGATCACCCATCCTCTATAATGAAGTGCAGAACCACTGTGGGTAAATGCTTGCTCAAGCTCAGTCTCCAGCTCTGTACATGTGGAAATTATTGAAGTTCCTGCACAATCATCATGTCTAAACAAACAACTGAGGCGGGCATTTGAACAATGTGGAGTTTGAGTAAAAGCTAAAGCTTCATAACTGTCCAACCTGATCAGCAGCCTTCCCAGGGTAGCGTGGGGTTCAAAATCAGCCCAGAGCAACTGGCAGCTGCACATTTTACCATTGTAGGAACAGCTCTGGTCCCCTGACTGACCACTTGAAAGCCAGAACAGGCTCTCCAAGCTGGGACACAGTGTGTTGCTGAGGCTCATTTACTTTAATACTGGCCAGAAGGCTGCCAACAACAACAAGAGGAAAAGGGAGAAAGTATTCTGGTCTCACTGGGGTTTGGGGGATTAAAAAAAACAACAAAAAAACCCCAACAAAAACTGAGTTGCAGCTGGTGGTCAGACTTGGTTCTGTCGGAGATGTGAAATCTGATTAAGAAAGAAGGCAGAGAGACACTGAGGGGTGTCTGTAAAGCTGGCTTTGTCAGCCAGCCAAGGACAAAGGAGGACAATAAGACGGGCAGAAAAATCCCCACTCACTTTATTGCAGAGATTTAGATGCAAAAATCAATTCTCATACTGGTGCAATGAATGCAAGACTGCAGCCAGCAAATTGTTAGTGTAGGTTGCCTGGTTTTAATGGAATAGAAAAAAAAAAGTTTTGGTAGAGTTTCTGATCTAACACCACCATGTTTAATGTCACGTTTAGTCTCTGTAGCTCTACAATATTGTCACCCAACTACGTCTGTTGCAACTAATGGACAGAACTCATAATTTAAATAGAGAGAATTCTGTCACTTGATTTTAAACAAATGTAAACACAGATGACAGGACACTCCATGGGAGTGGGCGTCACAGTGCACTGGCAGGCAAAGTCATGCATGAAATGAGCTTTATCCCTCAGAGAGTCAGGCGGGGATGCGATGAGAGGGCTGAGGTGATTCCCCCCTCCACCCCAATGTCATCTGTTGTGTATAATTCCACAGCTCGAGAACAGCCAGGAGATGTCTGTATGTGAGATTTATATGTGATTTAGTAGATGAGAAGAATACCCTGGACAGAAAGTCCCAGAATGCAAAGCAAGAACAACCACTGTTACAGTACAGAGATCCAAAAGAACAGGAACAGAGGTTTCAATGATTCTGGACTGATAAAATCTCTTTTTTCACCATTTACTGGTTTGATAGCAGTAGCTGGATAAGAGCTGGCTGTTTTAAACACAGCAGGGTGGTAAAGACTGCGAGAGGTTGAGGCGTTAACTAAAAGTCGACTTGTCATTACTAATGACCACTTCTTGCTTCTCTTTCTGTTCTTGTCTCCATCTGCAGTTATTCCCTTCATGTCTCGGGCCACCATGTTACTTAAGAGCAGAAACAATGAGAACAGCATGGAGAAATTTGACTAACAGCTACAATAACTGATCCTGATTTGCCAAAAAAAAGTAAAAAAAAAAAAAAAAAACCCAAGCTCTTGAGGTTGGCCTAGAGGCTCTCATCCCAATTGTGATTTTTCTGTGGATGCAGCGTTATTGCCCTCTGTGTTCAAACATGACACTCTTTATATTATCTGAAACCCCCTTCAGACTGTTACCAATTATTTCTGGACCCTGACTCTTTTATGAGACAAAAGGGTGGTAGCAACTGCACGGAGAGATTCACAGTTTCTCTCTGGAGAGCATTTCATTTCTCAGGCTGTGATGAGCTCCTTTGTTCTCACTTTAACTCCCAGCATCACATAATTGGCCACCATCTGGGGCTCTCATTCCTATTCTTTTGCTCCATTTCATTCACTTCTGTTTCCCTCCAACCGCCTTTACCACATGTGCTACATATGCATGTTTTTATGGTAGGAAATCAGACATCTGTTGTCAATGCCTAATACTTTGCTGAAAGATTATGTAATGTTATAATGAGGGACAATTACTGAGCTGGCTTGCCTGCAACATTTTGACGGTTCATTGTTCAGTGTGTTTGTACTTTTTAGCAGGGGGGAAAAGGGAGAAAGGTACAAATGTGGCAGTGAGGCAAAAAGTGACAGAGTAATGTGAAGGGGGACATGAAGAATTCATCTGGCCTTTAAGTGGCCTTTTCACAGTCTCACTTTGTTCTTTCACAGGGTCCTTATCTATGCAGTAGCTTTTCTGCTTTATATGGATCATAGTTCCCTGTGTTCAGTTTTTTTGTCGCCATTTTAGCTTTTAAATCCAGACATCACAAATGAGGAGTGCGGTGTCCCTGTACATTAACAAGGCGCAGCAACGAGGAGCCCTACAATAGTTTTATCATCCTTTTTGACACTTGTGCACAAAACATGAATGCATCATGTTGTATTCAGTGAAACTTAAAACTGTGGTTGGTCCTGTTCTATTCTGATGAATATGTGAATGTCCGCAGCACGCTAAAACCTGAAAACAAGCTCAACATGAGATACTAACCCTTTTTTTGCTGCAGTTTAGAGGCATTAATATGATTCAGGTGTCAGTTTTGAAAAACAGAGCTGCCGACTTTTGGTGGTTTCTGAAGTTGTGCTGGTGGGGTGGCATGGTAGCGTGGTGGTTAGGTTCAAATCCACCATCTGTCTGGGCTCTTGTGAGAGGAAGCTGGAGAGAACCCACGCAGACACGGGGAGAACATGCAAACTCCACAGTCCAAAGACATGCACGGGCTAATATTAATTGGTGATTCTAAGTTGGCTGTAGCCGTGAGTGTGAATGGTTGTTTGTGTCTCTGTATTTGCCCTGTGACCTGTCCAGGGTGTACCCCGCCTCTCGCCCTGTGGTAGCTGGGATAGGCTCCAGCCTCCAAGTGCCTGTGAATCAGATAAGCGGAAGAAAGGCTGCTTGCTCCACATGATTAGCATCATGCCATTAATATTGAAGGTCAACAGTTTGTTTGAAAGCAGTCCAAAATTACAATTCCTTATTTTTGCTTTTCTTTCCAGTGTTAACTGTCCAAGAAAAACCCAACAAAAGTATCAAGCTTGATGACAAATGGTAATCAAATGGGACAGTTTTTTTCTTAATATACACTCACACAAACTAAATTTAGCAGGTCTGGGGCTTTTCCTACTCCACTATCAGAAAGAAAGGGGGGGGGTATCAGCACATTTGCATGATCTGAGAGTGCATGTAGTTATTTAGGGCATGCACATCCCAAGTGGCAGGGAGTGAATGTTTTAAGAGGGAACAAAGGCTGTCTAAGTGAGGGGCTGTGACGAAGGAGCTTCTTTGTGGAAACAGGGAAAAAATAAAAATCCATCAAAAAGCTGCTATCAGCTCCACTGATCAAGGATCGTCTGATGAGGAAGCCGGCTTAATTGGGACCCATCAATAAAAAAGTGCCATATGCTCAAACATAGAGACCATGAGATATGAGACTCATTAAAAAAAAACTGCAAGGGAAGAAAAATAATAAAATAAGTAGGTTTAGGAATAAGAGAGCAAATGAGCACTGGGACAATCTTTGTTACTGAATGAACATACCCTCCATCCATCCACAATCCCCACTCCAATATACACACCAGGCCAGACAAAGGAGGCATAAGCTAATAAATGCCAGGTAATATAGCGAGCTGAAGTTATTGATATTGTTTACAATGCATTAGCCTGTCACCTAGCTGTGTGTGTATGTGAGTCTGTGGTTTGGCCCCGGGTGGCTGAACACACACAGCAGAGTCCCATCTGTTAGCGTTGATGACAGCAGTGTGTGTGTGTGTGTGTGTGTGTGTGTGTGTGTGTGTGTGGCCACAGGGGGTATGCAGGGTGGAAACATGACAAATCGTAGCCCTAAAGGACAGGGGACAGCCATAAAATAGATTACACCATCTATTAGACACTAATTAATATTAATGTCTACACACTGACACATGGAAACACACACACACACCTTCATTAAAACCACTGAGCTCTACGTTAAAAACCAACATTGCATGAAATACCACCACCTTGCACTGCCCGGAGGGAAGTTGTGTTGAACAAAAAATACATTCCAGGAGAAAACGCTGGGGGTCCAAGGCCCAATTTTGATAAAAACAAATAAAAGGAAAACCTAACTTTGTTTGTGTGAGTGTTAATAACATGCTAAGCAGCAACAGAATGTAGACATTTTTTTCTTCCCATGATTATGAGAAATAAAGAACGCCAAAATCTCCCTACGCTTGCTTAGACTTCTTCACTGTTTAAGTCATAATGTACATATTTCTAAATACACTCACCAGGCTGGATTCCATTCTCATGAGAGCTTTATGTTGGCATGAGGTTTCATGCAGTACTTGAGAGATTAGATCAGAACTCAAGGCCTGCACTTTCCGCACTGGCACATTTCCACTGGTCAGCATTTTACTGCGATGGCTAGGTGGCTAGCATGTAAATGTCACCCTTTGCATCTAATGCTTCATGTTGATGTAAGAGCTTGGGCTCTTAAGTGGGAACTTGAGTGCATGTAGATGCTCACCTCAAACTTTACAACCCCTTTGCACCCACAGGTTTACAGTAATGCCGAGCTAATGCGTACCCCTGTCTGGCTCCTCGACTTCAGAGAGGGAGGTGAGAGCTGCCAGGAACAAACAACTTCATCACTCCTCTTTTTTTTTGCACCTAATGCCTAACTTCTCTGGCTCCTATTATCTCCGGGAAACAGTTCAAAACTATCAGGTTATTTCTTATTGAGCCTTGAAACACTGCTGAGACGTGGGGCTGCCACATGCTCAAACCAATAAAAAACAACCCCCAGTGTTGTGCAGCGGGAAGCTAAAGAGCTGAAGGGATGATGGGAACAAGAGGGGAGGAAGAGGGTTGAAGTGATGGGGAGATTATTAGAGCTGTTACATGACTCTTGAGTGAACATGAAGCTCCTCTATAGAAAGAACACTGTGAGGAGTGGGAGGAGGTTCAGTACAGCACCACATGGTGCTGGATGGGATCTCTTTAGTGATAGACTCACAACAACACGAATCTCAGTTTGATATTTTCAAGATGTGACACTGAATTGAGAAAACCGTGTGACTTGCAATGCTAATCTGTAATGGACATCGAAGTATTGACAGTGGGTGTAAGTCCCATTTAAACACAATTATCATGCCAGCATGTTCATCTGATTGTGAAGAAAGATTCAAATTTGATGCCAGTTGCAGAAATTAGCATTTTAAAGTCACTTCAAGCATTAAAAAAAATGACTTCCTGTTGCTTTTAGGATACGGTTATCAACCTGTTCCTTTCAACTCATCTCTGAAAACTTTTGCTCTCAGAAAATGATTGAAGATGTCAAACTAAAGCCTTGGGAAGCACATTACCTACAGTAGAGCCCATTTCCTCAATTAAAGCCCTGATAAGTGGGAAACAGAGACGGACTAAATGCAGTCATTTAGAGCTGGGAGACAGTGACAAATTCCTCCTCGGATAAGCCAAGTAATTAAAGCCATACAAGGTGGGCCCACGGGAGGCTGAGATGGGCTGCACAAGGGTTCTCAGATGAAAGGACTGTTGAAGTGGGGTGATGTGATGCATTTCTGATGCACAACCTAAGCAGTTACATAACCAGCCGGCTGAAGACAAGTATTGCAAGCAACGGCCGACACATAAAGGGCACTTGAGCAAACTTGCACAGTGCATGAGGGAGAAGATGGTTTAAAGTCCAGGCGAGTGTTCGTGCTTTCATAACCAGTTCACGAGTTGGTATCCTGTTTTACTTTGGCTGAATCACACTAGCAATTCAGGATTATCCAAGAGAGAAAAAAATCTGATCCTGAAAAGTTGGTAATTTCAAAACATCTACGTTTTGGAGCTTTTTAAAACCGAGTGTCACTGTTTGACAGCAAATATAATCAGAGGCTGAGACTGTATCTGAGGTAACGCCACGTGTGCAAAAGAGAACCATCAGTAGTCACAGGGTGAAAATCCCAACAGCCACATGCCAAACAAATCATGTACGCGAGGCTGTGCTTTTCTTGCCCTGGTAACAAAGCTGATAAAGGTCAATCGCCTGCTTTGAGATGCTCCAAGAATTAATTTGTGTTTCCAGTTTGAAGAATGGAAGGGGCGTTGCAGCAACTCTGATTTTGTTTCCACTGAGTGCGGCAACATGACCTCAGAGATCAGAGTTGATCTGCTCCGTTGATGTCAGTCAGGATGGAAACAAATGGTGGTACTTCCAATGTGGACAAGCAACTCAATCACCTTAATTCACATAGTTAATGGGTGTATGTACCCTAGTGGAAATCCCACATAATGTACCTCCTTATAAGTCTCATGTATCAAAAATCCTAAACACTTCCGTGGAAACTATCATAATATAATCTCTGGCTCAAATCATAACATCGTCTTCTGATGATAGAGGCGATTGACTTTCTCAACAGTAACAAAGTAACAAGAGCGGGTTAAAAAAAAAAAAAAGGGAAGATTTCCCACCCGATATGCCCTTTTACGGTCAGTCAGTATTCCACAAGCTTTTTAAATAAATCAGAGGGTCTCCAGAGAGCAAAGCAAAACACTGAAGGCTCCTTCTCAACTCAGCTTCAGGAACGCAAACAGCTCAGGTCCTGGTCTCTTTATCTATGGCCTCCGTAGAACTCTTCCTTGGTTGCAATATGCATGTGATATCAGGCCCTATATACTCAACGGGAAACATAAGTCCCACCATTTCTGAACCATTCATTAACACACTAATAGTGACAATAAACCAACTAATAACCAGTCAGATCATAAATCTTCCTCTTTCAGGGATCATAAGCTGTTTCATTCCGAGACTTAAGCAAAGTGCAGTGGGTGCTGGTGAGATACAGACGGGTTGTTTTCCTCTCAGTGTCTTTCATGGTTTGACATTCAGTTATCATTAGTCCCCTTCAATGGATGCACTGTTCACAGTTTCTCTCAATCATCCACAAACCTAGTAACTCTAATAAGATATTCACACTACTCCCACCCTCCAAGCATCTGGAACAGAACATGCCATTCTCCATCCTCCTCGATAACCCTCCATCCCTTCCCCCCACAGCAAAAGCAAGTGGCGTATTTGTTTGTTTTTAGGGTTTTTTATGGCTGATGCTGGCTTGAAATTGATGTTCCCAGTAGCAGCAGCAGCAGCAGCAGCAGCAGCAGGAGCAGGAGCAGGAGCAGCATCTGCCTCAGGTTTTTACTGTTAAGTCACAAAGTTTCATAGCCGATGAGCAGATGTGGGTTATGTGAAAAGACGAGATGGTTTCTTTTAGCTAGAAAATTCAATTCTATGCTACGCCATTTGTCTTTATGGTTCTGTGTTGAAATCCAGAGATTAAACCAACACTAAAATCTCAGTCTTAAAAGTTTAACTATTTATAGCTGGGTACCCAAGCTGATGATAAGGCACAAAAAGATGCCATTTTAGGATGCATGCGTGGATTCTCAGAGTGTTTCGCTTTCCAAGGCAACACTCAAAAGTTATAAGCCATCAAAATGAAAGAGAAAAGCACGGAAAGAGGAGAGACAAACAGGAAATGATGCAAACAAACATGTTGTGGGTGTCTCCCCCTCCAATTCAAAGCCCACTCAAAAGATTGCAGGAACTTGGGTCTGAGGAGAATCATATCCATTACTGAACATAAGATATTTTTGAGATGCTTTCTTTCCTTGAAAATCCAACTTTACAAGCGTGACTGATGTGTGTCCCACTTTCTTGATATCTGAGGAGGGTGATTTGTATTCCTGATGCAACTCGTCACTGATGCTGCGTACGCCTGCGACTACAAATGTTATGCTATGTGCAGCAGCCACAAACAAATCTTTAAGTGATTTCTATCTAGTCCAGAGTCAAAAGCAGGTTTATAAATAACCTGCCATGAGCTCACCTTTGACAGAGACACCTTCCACTTGAGAGAAACATGAGGGCATTAATTGACGTTAACAGCGCTTAAAACCCTTGGAGTTGACCCACTTTCATAACGTGAAGTTTTATCAATTACAGGGCAGCAGAAGAGGAAACTACAACAGCTGCAATTTGCAGAAAACTGACAGGAGTCAAGCTTCACTTGACCAAATAGATTTTTTGGTCTGGAAAACGGAAATGGGACACCTCTGTGGGCCTTTCTGCAAAAACTAAACAATGAGTGGAAAACAGCATTTTGCCTCAATACCAAGAAACTGCAGATTCCACTGTGCAGGCCGTATCTAGTTAACGAGACTGAAAGGGAGTTTTATGGAGACATTTCTCACAACAAGACAGGGGAAACCCCCCTTAAATAAACTCTCCTTCAGACTATTAATCCAACCAGCGTCATTAGAGGCAACCACTACAAACCATACAATTGTGTGCAGAAGCTAGACAGCTAATTAAAATGAGTCATATAGTGGAAAACCTCCCCAAGAGGACACACAGACGTCTCTCTTTGCGCATGGTCTATTTTAGTGATGGTCTCTTAACAGCCATTCTCTTACCTGGACTTGCCCTTTGCCCATGATCTTGTCCACAATCTCATTGTTGTCCTTGTTCAGCATGCTTTTGTCGTAACACTTCTCATAGCACAAGATCCGCAGGTATTGCGAGCCCTCCAACTCAATCTCAAACTCCTGTGCAATGACACAGATGTAACCAAAAAAAAAAAAATTGAATTCAAAATTATTTGGCATGAAGATTAAAAACAGTGCGGTACAAAAGACAACATCTTTGTGACTGACTTCGTTCCACTGAGGCTCTGTGGTGTCTCTGAAGACTCGGGTCTTGGCCTTGCTGACAAAGTATCCAAATGAGTCCACTTCAAGAGTGCAGTATAAATCTGAAAGCACATATCGTAGACAGGTTGGTGAGATATTAAACAAACAAAAAAAAAGTGGATGGCAGATAGAAACCACCGAAAAGCAGCAGATTAAACATATATTTTAGATCTCTAAAAAAATGCCTAATACATGCAGTTATTCATGTCTAACTGCCATAGTGGGGTGTTTACTGAACAATCTAAAACACACAATTGACTGATTGCGACGGGCCAAATATAGCTCCCTACAGAGTGGATGGCTCATACAATGACATCAATCCTCCAAGGGACCGGCTTGTTTGTTGATTATTAAACTGATTTTTGAGCCAAAATAATAAATTTAAAAAAAACAAAAAAAACAAACAGCACATAGCATAAAATGTTGTCCCCTAAAGCCATGAGGATCTATCAAACCAATAGATATTCAGTTTAAGACTGATGAAAAGAAGGCCAATAAAAACATAATAGTCAACATTAGTGAAGCTGTAAACAGTGAATGTTGGAATCGCCGTGAGAACACCACCATCAAAATCTAAACAGTGTCTCATCCAAAAGTGCAAGCATGTTTAAAAACATCATTCAGACTAATTTCACAGCGGCAGTGAGTGACTGAGTGTGCCAGCTTCTGCCAGCAGATTTCTAACAAATGTGCAAAAGTGAAAAAAGGTTATGTTCTACCAGAGTGAAACAGCCCTTCAGTTTGTCAATATGTTATAGTTTGACAGCTGACAGACATCAGTCTCCTCCCTGTGTACAAAATCAGCACCAGCAGCCCCTCGCCACTCTTAACATTCTCATACTGCAGCAGTTCCCTGCCCCCTCTGGGATCAGCTTACACTCAGCTCTTACACAGAGCAATTAAGTCTGTTAATGTGTTTCTTTAAATGCTGCTGAAACCATTCCTGCAGACTGTGCTACCGGCTGTCTGTAAAGTGTCTCCGGTACGTCCCCTACTGTGGACCCGATCCCTCGGGTTAACCTCAGACAGACAGCATGATGGATGGGCATATGGGTTGACCTCTCATCAGGATAGTGTCTAAGATCGAGCAAGAGCCTTTTTTGGGGGGGTGGGAGTTAAAAGCATCATTCTGACTCATTTTGTGTATATATACACACATGTACACAATCCTGCCTGATGGGAAAAAACTACTACTAGACCGGAGCCTGGTTATGGAGGGATATCAATCACACCACTTGGATGAGCTGTGCATCTATAGAAAAAAAGGAACATACAATATAATGGAACGTCATTCCATCTGGTTTTATTCCTCCTTTGTTTGTTTTCTCAGCATCCTAAAAGGTTCTTCCATAATTACTCCCAATGAGGAAGAGATTAGTGGTGCTGGTATGAGGGAAGTTCAATGAAGGGGAATTCAATGTGACCATCTGGGGGATATTTTAAAAAAAAATGAAGCAGTTATTGTATGCTTCCGCTACATATGAAAGCATAACAGCTCATGGCCGTCACTTCTGATTTGACATCTGGAAAAATACTTCAACTACCTGTCAGAGTCTGCTTCAGTGAAGAGGTGATAACATTCTGATGGGTGCAAGAGTGATTCAACTAGTTCTCTGTCTGTGACACTAATGTGATTTTCCGTTTCTGTTTTATCTAGCCCTGAAGAAGAGTATTCATCCCAGTCCCAGTATTCCTCTCCATCTGAAATGGGTTTATGTGCCCAGACCTAAAATTCAAACAAGGCCAGGGAGAGCATATTTTGAGAGGTCTTTGTGTCCTCACAGTGGATCCAAGAGGGCTTTCAGAAGTAGGACAGACTAAAAGAGGCCTGGAACTCCATGAGTTTTCATTTTCCTGGCAGGTCGCCATCAGGCTCAGAGTATGAGGGGGATTTATTGGTCACCATGGGGTCTCTGACCCCTAAATACAGGGGTTAATGGATACCATCCTTTTCCATCTCAATTAGCTGTGGGCTGCAGCCCTTGTGGGGTGCGTATGTTCTTATACAGCAGGCTAATCTTTGCCTGAGGCTGTGCTGAATACCGGTTCAAACTGTGGGTTCACAGCAGTAGAAGACAAGTGATAATCAGTGAAACTAATTAGTGCCTATGCAGTTACAGATCACAGCCACCAAAAAAGTTGTTTGCAGGTTTTGCTAGAAGGCTTCAGGATAAAATATTCTTCCCAGACTACAAACAAAATAAGCAGGGAACTGACATAATTCACCTGTTTAAATAGAGCCCAGAAGTAGAAAACTAATAAAAGCCTGACATGCAGTGCCTGAGAATACATGCAGCCATGGCTGGATTAGATTATACTGTACAGAGAAATCACAGTCTTGAGAATTTGTGAACACTTTTATCAGTGGTTTACATTTTAGTTTTATGTGAAAAGTGACTAATGACAAAAATGTTAGTACTGAAACAGGCAGGAAACGTTGTGCTTTACTGTGTAGCAGCCATTTAAATAAAATGCCACAGACATTCTTATACTTATCTCATCCCTCGCCCTACGCAGGAAGTGCAGTTCTATAGCACTGGGTTGGACTATCTGTTGCATCTTTTTAGGGGGAGCAATTCACACTTGCACATACAAAATAAAAATAAAAATAAAGCAAGAACAAAATAACATGACATGTTTTCCACTTCTCTTCTAGGTCAGTATTTCCATAGATTTTTTTTTTCTAGCTGCATTTTTGGGAGACACTCAACTCCCAGCTTTTCCCCCTGTGACCCAGTTTGACTAACTTTGCCCTGGGCTGAGCTTTCAAGCCCTTTCCCACTGGGGGAAGATTGTTGTGACATAAATAACAGCTTCAGTAAGATCTTCGACTACATGCTTATGCGATTTTTTTTGGATTAAAAAATAGGGAACAAACAGAAAGACTACTGTTATTTAACCCGACAGAGTGAATAATGACTGCTGTTTCAGATCAGCACACGTTTCCATTCTGATATGAAAATAATCACCATTTGCAACAATAACAGAAACCACATGCGCGCACACACAATTATTAAAAAAAGCAAATCGCTTCAAAATCCTCACTGTGAAACCTGTCTTAAGCAGAGACAGTAAAGCAGAGTATCAACAATACAACTGGAACCACGCTGAACCTTTAATGCAGGCTAAATTACACAACCAATGCCAACATCACCACACAACTTCTACATAAAAGAGCAAACTGGATCCCATCATTATGCTGCATCTGGAGGGGACTTTGCAATTTTAGCCATTTGTGGTTTTGGAGGAAATTCTACAAGCAAAAAAATTTCTCCCAATGATCTCTTTATGATTACTGAGCTCGTGAGACCTATCGTTCTATCAATCAATCTATCTATTGATCTAAATTGATCACTTAATCTTTGGTGCATCTAAGTCTTTTCTATAGAATTAGCCCTATTCCAGAGCTATGGATGCATTAGGGTTAGAAGAAAGGCTGATGAAATGATGCATCCATCATGCCTATTGCCTACTATACAAGCCTGTGGGGGATATATTATGATGTGCTTCACTTGGTCAGGTCTGGGTTCAGCATAAATTTAAAAAAAAGGTCAGCTGACTACCTGAATATACTGAATGACCAGATTTTTTCTCAATGGGTTCTTTCTTCCCTGGTGATTCAGGGATATTCCAAGATGACAATGCGAGAATTCATTGGGGTCAAACTGTGAATGAGTGGTTAAAGAAGCATGAGATATAATTTTCTCACATGGACTCGCCAGCAAGGAGTCCAGACCTCAGCCCCATTGAGAATTTTTGGGATGTCCTGGATAAAACTTTCAATACAAAACTCTGAATGGAAATAAATGTTGTGACATTACATAAGCTTATCAGGCAGGAGAATGTTAAAGGCAGTCCAAGGAAATATTCGTGTGACTGTTTTTGTCTTTTGGCCGGGCAGTGTATGATAAGATATGATCCACTTTTTTTGTTTCTTCTTCTTTCAGTTGTTCCTTTTAGGGGTCGCCATAGCAGATCATTTGTCTCCAACTCATTCTCCTCTGTCACATCAACCCCCTCTCTTTTCCTCCTGCCTGGCAGCCCCATATTCAGTTTCTTTATCTAATAAATGTCCAAACCATCTCAGCCTTGCTTCACTAACTGTGTCCAAACTGCTCAAATATCTACCTTGCTTCTCTCCCTCTGTCTCTCCTCCTTTACCAGTCGTAGTTCCTACTTTCACTTCTGTTGTTTACACGGGGACTCAACATCCTTGGCCATTCAGTTAGAGGTCAGGTGATTAATGTAAAGATGCAATACTAGACCTTTTGAGTAACCTATCAGAATTTAATTAAAATATATCGTATTAAATATATAATGGCACAAACAAACTGTAGTGATTGCACAATACTGTAGTAGCAGTAATTAACTTTTTTACAAAATACATAAATAATAAATGTGCCAGGGGAACACATGATCAGGTAGAGTTGTTTATTTTAGTCTGACAACTCACCACTTTGACCAACCTGAAGTCAAAGGACTTAAACCTGTGTAAGCCACACATGAGGGGATCTGTATGAATGTATGAACTCAGATATTAAGATATGGATGGATGAAACTCCACTATGAAACTCCTGACCTCATTTCAGAACACTGACAAAGCTCATTTGTTCATTTAATTGAATTTAGTTAAACAGTAAACACTTCTCTGATAGCATCCTTATCATGAACACCACAGTCTCCCCAAACAACACCAGCACATCATCTACCCCGCAGTACCTCTGTGGCTTGCATGCCCCACCCTGGGTCTGTACGCACCACTGGAGATACTAACATCAAAACTGTAGCAACTACCAAAGTTACACACACACGCACTCCATTTTTAAAGCCCTCAGCTCTCTGCGCTCCATCGAGGAGTCAAACAGGCTTTCAGGAGAGAGCGCTTTCCAATCCATTAACTGGGAAATTCTTGTGGGCCAGCACTGAAGGCTGTCATGGTAACCGAGGAAATTGTTTCTCCGTCGCCATCTCTTCGCCTGATATTCGATATTTGAACTGGTGCTTGAGCAACACCGGGCACTAAGTTTTCCTGGAGCACCAGCTGTCCACCACTGACACATCTGAAACAGCCTTTGTGGTTCAGACAATGTCACGCTTGGCAGATAAGAAACACACACACAGCTTTGTTTGCACACAATGCTTTACAAAGGAAACCTGTATGTAAGGTAGGCAATATCAAAGTGTGTGAATAAGGACAAGTGGCTGTCAGCTGTCCAGTTCTGAATGCTGCTCTATATGATTTTAGTCATTCTTCCTTTGCATGTGCACTGAGTGTTTTTGTCACTTGTGATGTCTGCTAAATAAAAACAACCACAGGAATCCCACTTTGGCTTCAACTGCTCCTCTGAGACCATCTCGTTCTCGCTCTCCCTTGATTTTTCCTTCCTCTGCATCTTGGCCGTATGATGATGGAATCTGCATGTGCTGGCTACGGTGATTGACTGGGTCATGTGTTTTGCTGGCAGACACGTATATGCACAGCAGCTATGTGTGATTGGACGTGTGAGCTAGAGTGTGTGTACAAGTGCAGTTGGGGGGAGAAAAAAAAAGCTGTTACTGGCCAACTTACTGGCTGACTGCTTGAATCCTTTGGCAGAGTGGACAATCACATGCAGAAAGCCGTACAGGCCAGGAGTCTCGTCATCTGGAAAACAAGCACACGGGGCAATTTAGACCAGTACAAAGTGCAAATATGGGAGTTTGTGCACATAAACTCAGCACAGTGATAAGAAGCCATTGCAAACTATAAAATGTATGATCCTCCTGGATCCTGTCTATCTCTGCAACAATACTGTGAGGGGGGGAGAAAAAGTCATCAGAGAAACAGTGCACGAGCTCTACTGTTACATCTTGTGCATCCCAGACTTTTTCTTTGTACTGCCTGCTCATTAAATGCTAAAAATGAATATTTCAATACAGCAGTTGTTGGAAAATTCCCTCATTCAGACTCAAGGACTTTCTGTTGCTCTCTTTTCATTGTCATCCTCTTTTGCACCTGAGTGCAGGCTATCAGTCTTTTACATTACTTAGATATCAGCCTTTACTAGGCACGGTCCCTAGCCTCACTTTTTTTTGTTTATATGGGGACTAGTATTTTCTATTTGTTGCAGACCTGTTTATCTGCAATGACACTAAATTTGCTTCAGTTGTTTTTACGGTTTTAAAACAGCAGCGCTTTAACACTAAGTGCTGTTTAAGTCAAGGTGAATGAGTCTTTCCCTTTGCTAGAAGTGTGTAGCCTTATGTAGTCATTTAGGGCACCTTCTCACCACAACTAGTGGCATTCATCAAGTTAACATGAACATTTCAAGTGTGTGGAGTTTGAGAGTTTGACGTTAAAATGCGTGCAGCCAAATCTAGATTCATTCAAACTAAATTTGCTCAGAGGGGCAAATTTGTGGGAACTTTAGTGGGTTTTATTCTTTCTTGGGTGGTCCAAACTGGAGATTAACTTCTCATTGTTTTTATCATTGAGTTGAATATTTGTTCTCATTCTCTCCAACAGTTAGTTATCAACATTTGAGGAGAGAGAGAGAGATTAAGCTTCTGATGACTTCAGCCAAAACTTATATAAAATGCATCAGGGAAACAGCTGAGGAAACAACTATTTCAGGATCTGAAAGAAAATTAACAGTTATTACAACCTTTCGTCAGATCGGCATCAGACCACACATTAACAAGCAGAGACGTCTGACATCAAAACTGAGCTGGCCTTCAAGTGGAGATTGTGGGCGGACTTTTTTTTGGGTGGCCCAATACACCCTTCTTTGTACTGCTGACAGAAACATGAAGAGGATACAGTCCTGCTTTGGCTGAGGCCTGAGAAGCCTGGCTGCTTCCTGGTAAATAAACTAGGGTGGAGGGCACCAGGACTCCTGTGAGCTCCACTGTAGGCAGCTGAGAGGAGAGCAGTCAGCCTTCGGGGTTAAGTGTGTGTGTGTGTGTGTTTTATATAACTAACAGGGGTGTCTCACAGAGAGAGGGTTCATAGGTTCAGCTTTACAGTGGTCTGGGTGCTGCTTTTAGAGTCAAATCAATTGCCCTATCTATTATACTCAACGGAAAACCCAAAACTAATAAGTGATGACTAATTATTATTCAATGCAAGGAGTCAAAAAAAAGTGTGAGTATTTAAGTCACATCGTCCATCTTCTTAAGTATGAGAAACATTCCTACAACAGCTGGTCTCCATTTAAACCCCTGCTGTGCTCCCTGCATCACATGTCAGGGTGGAGGTGTGTGTATGTGTGTGTGTGTTTATTATAGCTTCATAATGAGAAGCGGGCCAAAAGTCTAAGACAGGATGCAGTGGCTGAAGTCTGATTTGAAACACAGAAATACCACCTTTGTGGGGGAAAAAGCAGAGAATATCAATAAGCTCTGACAGAAAGCAGCAGGAAGACAACATGTAAAAAAAAATCTAGTAGAGTACATCAAAGCAATTTTACTAAGGATGCAGTGAGAAGAGTCTATTTAGCGAAAGGAAATCAAGCAAATTCTCTTATCAAAACCACATGAAGGTAAAAATGCATTTTTAACAGTAATCAATCTTAATCTAAATGTCATGTTGTGTGTCGATGTGCACTCACTTATGTCTCTAGATCAGAAATTTTTATTATGAAATAAACTTTATTGGTGCATGCTTAGCACTGCTGTCTCACAGCAAGAAGGTTGTGGGTTCAAATCAACCATCTGGATTTCTGTGTGGAGTTTGAATGTTCTCTCCAGGTACTCTGACTCCCTCTCACAATCCAAAGACATGCACTTAGTGGGGTTAGGTTAACTGGTGATTCTAAGTTGCCCACAGGTTTGAACGTGAGTGTGAATGGTGGCGACTAGTCCAGGGTGTACCCTGCCTCTCGCCCTATGATTGAGCTGGGATATTTTCCAGCATATTAGGACAATGTGCCTTTTAGTGGATTGAAACCTTTCTGTGAGCTCTGTGGCTATGCGTGTGTTGTGTGTGTGTCAAAGTAGATCGGCCAGATGGCTTTAATGTCACCCCTCCAGCCTCTGTGAGAGGCTGCAATGAGGAGAACTGGTACAAAAACAAACATATAGAAGCTGAGAGCTCACCACCGATACACTGCGTGGCATTGACCACTACGAGCTGGATTCAAAACATATTGTAGCCTATATTTATCTCCTGCAAGGCCCCCCTCTCTTATTATGTGGCTTTTTTGTGCTCAGAGTGTAACAGGCACTTTTGTGTGAAGTTAAATTCAAAGCAGAGGGAAGAGGACACACGAGCAGCAGAGAAAGGGAAACAAAAATGATACTGTGTGTGTTTCTTACCATCTTTGTTACTGGTGACAGGAATGTTGTGGACAGTGCGGAGTTTGAAACAGGAGCTGGTCAGGACTTGGAGCTCTACAGAACTTAATACACACGTCTGGAGGTCTGGAAGGAAAAACGGGCGAGCTGTGGTCAAACCTTTACTTTTCTGTGACGCAATGTATGAAAATTGAACACAATATTACCTTTCTTTTGGAGTTTCTGAATGCTTTCCCTCCACTCTGACCTCTCGTAGTCAGAGGAGAGGAGGAACAGGTAGCTCTGCATGCACATACACACACACACACACACACACACACACACACACACACACACACACACACACAAAAACTGTTAACAAATGCATCATACTACCTTTTTACTGAAATTACAATTGAAATACTTGGGAAACACAAACTGCTGAGATGTGAAACACTCTCAGGATGTCTTCAGATTTATATTGTGGGAAACTAAACTTAGACTGTAACAGCAAACTCTTTGAAAGCTAAATGTGTCCCTCTAATGGTGGAAACTGCACAGTGCAGTTGTCACAAATGTCGACAGTAACCGCTTGCGAGGCACAGAGTACCTTTCCATGTTTGTTGTGGATGCGAAAAGGGATGGTGGGCGAGTGCAGGAGTAACCAGGACTCCTGTTCGTTCATCTTCTTCCTCAGACGCTCCACACGGCTTTGACCCTTCGGTGCTTTCTACACAAAGACACGGACAGGAAAAGAGACGGTTCAAATTTGATTTGGATTTAATGAAACTTACTCGTTACAGTGATGGAAGTTAAATACAGCATACAGCTGTATAGCATCTGAAACAGGGGTGTGTTTTTTTTAAGATCGAGACACTGAGACTTGCCCTCTGATATATAAGTCACATCAGATCTTGATACATTCAGCAGACACTTATATTTTTAGACTCAGTGAGACTTAAAAACTGGAGGTCAAGGTGCGGGGGGGGGGGGGGGGTGACATGCTCTGACTTTGTTATATTTAGTGGCCAATACAGAGGACATAGTTTGATTGAGACTAATAATATCTGAAGCTACTTCAGCTAGAATTGTATTTTTCCATTAAACAGAATGAAGCAGATGTTACAACTGATATCATTTATAAAAGCTGATAACACTGAGTTTACAGTCAGCTTTAAGGTTAAAAAAAATCTCTATAGATGCATTATAGTTTCTCCACCCAAAGTCATTTTAATAACAAAGTGACTGAACTGTGATCATAAATGTTTTTGCCTGCTTTCTCCAAAAGCCCTTTCTTTAAAATAATGATTAAAATGCCTTCTTTTTCTCAATGCATAGTCATGTGTAGTTTAAAAAGCCCACACACAGACAAGTCTCCATCAGGGAGTTAAATAGATTTCAGAGTTTAAAAAAAAAAAGAGACTTCCACTTCCCTCTAGTGGTTTCCTACCAACAGAGATCTTCAGAGAAGTGAACGTATAAAGATGTCAGAAAATTAAATTTTAACTACAAGCAATTGGACCAACTACAAAGAACAAGAGTCTATTCTAAACAGACAACAGAGTGAAGAAAACTCCAGGTCCTCATTTAAGTCGGGGTATTTAGTGGCCTGTCTTTGGTTATGTTTCCATTGTCAGCTCTTTGTATGAAAAATGGGATGTGAAAGGAAAAAAAACTTTGCAGCTGGAACAAATTGACCTACAGGTGAGTAAATTAAGCTGTACAGTAGATGTAATGATTAATGGCTTCTATTACATTTGCACAGCGGATGCAGTGATCACACTTGTAGGACTTCTTAGATTTTAGACACAGCCACGTTTGGTTGTGTTTGGCTGGAGGTGGCTACGTAAGGTTAATCAGTTGTGGTTCAGTGAAGATCTCACTCAGTATACAACCGCTCTTAATAATACCACAATTTCTATTAATTATTAATGAGTTTGATTGTTTCTGCCTGTGTTCTTTATATCGTGACAAAAACAAGCTGCCTTCTATATTTTTTAATAACCTATTAAACAGCAAATTAAAGTTGAAAGTAAAGACTTTCTGTGCGGTTATTGAAATCTTTCCTATTTTGCAAGACAAAAGTGTGTATGAGCTGTTTAAAGTGAGTCCCGTACTGTGAGAGTCTTTATATATAATTCATGCAACAGATTTTTGATGTTATTGGAGGAAAACAAATTCATACATAGTCCCAATCCTTGCCAGGAAGCAGTGAGTCAGAGCTGCCTGGATACAATCAGCTCAATCTCTCCCTGCAGTCGTCTCCTGTGACTCTACATACCAGCCGCGGTCACTCGCTGTGCTCCGGGTGGGTGAGTGTAACGCTGTGAGAGGGGAATAACAGGAACTCTCTGCTCCCGAAGCCTTTAAACGCAACTATGAGTGCGGGGGTGGGTTACTGTGTACTTGACATCTTTCATTTCAACCCCAAATGACAACTGAATGTTTCAGCATGTGCTAAACAAAACAGGCCGATACTGTGGCACACATTTCCCAGTTTAAGTTTGGATCACCATTTTTACCACTTATACTTAAGGAAAACAAAGTTTCCTCAGTTTCAGGATGTTTATTATTGATATTTGGACTTCACTTGTTTGTTTTTATGCACTCAAACAGCTAATGATTCACTTACTGAAGTCCTCCTATGTCATAATAAACAATCAAGTAAAGGGTTACACAAGTTTGATACCACACCAAACTTCTCCTTTATTTGTATTCTTTCTGTTAATAAGAATCCAGCTGATGACTAAATCTAAGGAACACTGAAAAGTCCAAGTTTAGAGCACAGAAGTTAACTAACCTCTCCTAATGATGTGGATCTTGGCACCACATTGCTTCGCGTTTATTTGTTCAATGCATATTAATGTTATCATTTAAAGATAAATATCAAAAAGCTCTTACTTTTTTGTATCAGGCTCTCTAACTGGGCTCCGAACCCTGAACTTGCTCCTTTATTCATGAATCCAGGATCAGCTCAAAATTAAATCCAAGATAGCTGACTAAGCCATTCTAAGCCTCTGGAATACATCAAATTGGGCTGCAAATGCCAGGAAAAAGGGATTACCTTCTCTTTCTGTATCTCATTCTTTAAGACTGAGATCTTCATCTTCATCTCCTCAATCTCGTGCTCTGGCAGGACCTGGATGCTCGGGCAAGCGTCTGAGTCGTCCAGGGTTTGGAAAATTAAGTCTGCTAAAGGGATGTACCACTTGCACTCATATTGCTGGTGGCGACTGTAGAGACACACAGACAGAAACAGAATTTGTAAAAAATAAAATAAAATTTTTTTTTTCTCTTTTTTAATAATGGCCATACAAAACAGACCTTAAACACCAACATCCAACCACTAGTGCACTAATCGAGAGCATTACAATTTAAAGTCATACACACAAATGTTACTAATACTTTTCTACTCTAAAGTCTGCTTATTTGACCTCAATCCTTTTCAGCCCACTCATTCAAAGCTATATTAATAAAAATGATGAATGCAGAGCGCTACTTCCACAAGGGCTGAGGACACTAATGTGCACTGTCTATAATGAGATTTTAATATGCATTTCTGAGTGCTGCACAGTCGCCTCATTAACGGCATAATACCTTCATCAGACAGCTGGTTTAAGGAACTTGATGGTGTAATGAATCCATACTGAACAAGCATATATTAATACTACCAATGGTACTATATACTTTTTTAAACGTAGTTTATATATATATATATATATATATATATATATATATATATATAAAACTAAGTGCTGTACTAAAGTACAATTTTAAGGTACTTATTTCAGTAATATTCTCCTTTGCATGTAACTATCTGAAAGTCACTGTGGACTGGGAGTGATTCCATGCTCGGGTTCTCCAGCCTGCATGTTAAAATGCCCTTGGGCAAGATAGCGAGCGTGCATGTAAAATGACAAATGTGGTCTGGATCTCACTGATCTCAGTACAGCAGCTACTGGCAACACCAACAATCAACTTTATTTACAGCACTCACTTTTCTAATGCATGCATTTTAACTGGGATTGGAAAGATTTGTTCATCCATATCAAAAATTAACTTTTGCTTTGTGTTTAGTTTTGAGCTCCCGCTCGAAGCTTTTGCAGTGATACTATCAGCTCCCACCAGACAGGCTTTGTCATTTCTTCATTATCTAAGTACATTAATTTTACATCCTCCCACTACCAATTATGGCCCCCTGATCTTTTGCCCCACCCACCCACTCCATCATCAAACCCTTCTTTTGTCAGAGCTCCTGGGTCTTGCGGGAAGTTTTTTTACGTTACAGACCACCCATTT
Organism: Pterophyllum scalare; assembly: GCA_024447675.2. Taxonomy (NCBI): domain Eukaryota; kingdom Metazoa; phylum Chordata; class Actinopteri; order Cichliformes; family Cichlidae; genus Pterophyllum; species Pterophyllum scalare. The sequence continues at coordinate 114,592 of JAMQGT020012385.1, read as the reverse complement.
GTTTCCGTTCTAATCACACTTCAACACAGACGCGCAGGAACACAAAGAAAAGGGCAGAGCTACGTTTGATACATGACCGAGAAAGAAATGATTAAATCACCATATCAAATCTTGTGGTTCTTTAATACCAAACAGCAAAGAAATATGAAATATCCAGGGTGCAGAATGTACGGCAGTGTGGAGTCATAAATTTGAGTAATTCTAAAATGATAGACTGGAGATAATCATGGCTTTCAGCGGGGATTAGGGATCCTCAGTGACTAAAGTCAAGGTGATTGAGTTTCTGGATGGCTGCTCTGTTCTCTGTGTGCAAGTGTAAGCTGTAGGCGGCACATTGAGATAACAACCCAGACCATAATAGTCTGATTTGCAGGTCTGGTAGTTATGGCAACGCTATGTGTTCCTCCAAGTGAGGGGTGGCTGCGATTGACACTGACAAACGGTAAATGTCGACCAAAACAGGATCCAATCAAAGTAACAGGAGCTGCAGTGCTGACGAGGCGAGCCAGTGCTGCAAGTGTGACACTCGAGCTACTCACATGTGTCAAACATTTAGATGCAGCACTGCACGCAAACAAAAACAAGCGCAATCTGTTTCTGTCACATCTCTTTCCTTTGCCCCCTGCTCTGATAGCACCCGGAAACACATAACCCTCTGCTTACACTTACACGTTTTAACACCTTCGGCAGAACTCTGCTCTGCATGTAGATCGGCTACTCTGCTTCGCTCTTCAAAACAGAGACAAAATGCCTGCAAGTCTTTCTCTTTGTTACTGAGGCTCCAAAAACCACTGCGTTAGTCACAGACAGAATCATGGTGACGGGATCTTGTGTAGGTAGAAACAGCAAGGACAGTTCAAAAACGTGTGGATATTTCAAGAGGTGGAACACACTCAAACGAGTTTTACGAGGCTTAAGCTAAATAATATGACTGCACCGCGATGAAGCACGTACACTGGCGTGTCTACCAAATTTGTAAAAACTGGTCCTGGACCTTGCGACCCTTGTAGTGAGAGCGAGTCGACTGTTTAGTACTACCCTGCACCATGAAATTTAAATTTAAAAAGATAGTTAACGCTCCCTAATTAGAGGCCCCTGCACTTGAATGGAAGCCTTTGAAACGACGCTCCTTTTATACTGACTGATTATCGTAATTTACAGTATATTAAGCTAACTCTCTACTTAGTGGTTTTGAAATTTAGATCAGTGGCTGTGTGATATTGCATTGTTTCCCTTCACACCCACCCGTATCTCTGCACATTTGAAGATTTTATGAAAGTACACTGATGTGAAAGGGAGCAAATGAACGAAAGCTGCTCAAGTCTAAAACACCTACAGTCTGCTTCAAAAGAAAACTGTGACAGAGCTGAACTGCTCTTCTGCGTTCTCTGGCCTGAGAATTAACAAGCAAGTCCACGCCCCCTCCTCGTTCCCCTTTCTGGCTTTTGCGAATCATTTCAGCATTTCCCTCAGCTCAAAGATGGGTGTGACGTTATGCTTTAAAGGAACACATTTCGCTCACTGTTGTAATTGCACTCACAGCTTTTCACCCTGTCAGAGGATGAAGGGGGAAAAAATGTAAGGTGGACTCACCCCACAGCAGTTTTTTTCATCTTGGCACAGAGGAGCAGATCGGTAAAGAGGAAGACGTGCCGTAGCTTCCTGGAGCTTTCCGAAACCTCCACCAGGAAACCATCCTTCACCAGCTGACGGGCCTAAAACAGAAATTTGTTGTTGTGAACTGATAACCTGTCAAGATTGTGCATTAATAAGTGGAAATACTAAATCAACATATATTTTAGTTTGCTTTACACAGAGAGAGTTGTGCATACTGCTGCATAGTTTACGCTAAGTACCTAACAACACCTCATGCGATGGGAAAAGTCAAGAAATGACCAAAGCGTCTAATTTCATTCATACTTAGCAAAGATGTGTTTTAAGTAGAGTGTACAGAAATTATCACACACACAGACACACACACACCTCGCCCTTGGGTGTAGTGACAGCAGTTCTGCGAGGGTCAATCTCCTCGTTGATGGAGGAGAGGAAGTTCTGAGAAATCCGCAGAGCGTCCTGCAGGAGGGGGAAGTCCGGGTGGTCCTTTGGAGTGTGTTTTAGCAAATCCTGTGAAAGCACGTTCAAAAACTTATTCATCTTGAACTAACTCTGACCATTGTGTATACTGTTGGGATTCTCACTCACTATCAAATATCTATCCAAACATGAGCAGAGGTTCTAATTTAGTTTTATCTTCTTGAAACTACAATTGCACTGCACAAACACACTTCTTATCAAACATTAAAGCAATATCTGGAAATCTTGTTTCCCGATTCTTGTTTTTTTGTTTTGATGAAGCTACTTTTCAACATTTCTAACCATCTTTCCTCCCAGATAAACATCCCCAATTTTCTTCTCTTCATTTGCCTACGAGACAGGAACATGACATGCTCCTGCTGGATATATGAAGCATGTTCTGTCAGCTTTTATGCAAACTGATTCCTGCATTACACTACCATAACCAAACTAGACATGTCCAGAGATCTCTTGCTTGCTTGACTGGCAGTTTCTATGCTATTATTTCTCTTCTAGGCTTCTAGAATGAGAGGACAGAGAGATAAACATGAAAAAGCAGGCTTTAGGCTTAAGTTGAGGACTTATACATGCAAGTCTTTTAATCTCAGGGATGTGTTTGCAACCTGCTCCAATTATTTTCTTGTTTTATCTCGGAAATATCCGTCTTCCATCTTAATACAATGGATTTCTGCCACAGCATCTACACAATCAGAGTCCCTGATGTTCATAACTGCTCTGGACTGATCCTTGAAATCCGTGTAAGTGCAAGCTGTCTACTCACATGAAGGACCAGGGTGCTTCTGGTAACACGGTCAATCGGCTTGTAAAGGAGAGCTGTGGGAGAGAGAAGAGGAGGGTTCTGAATCAGTGTTGCTCACAGGCAAATCAATACATGCAGACACACACACACACACACACACACACACACACACACGCACACACACAGAGTAGGTCACAGTTTTACTGCTCACACAAGGACAAAAACTCCCACTTTGCTTACACTGAGCTAAACACAGCACTTATAGTCTAACTGATGTTGATTCTTTGGCTGACGTTAAGCTTAATGACAGCAAGCTTCCAGCCTCCTGAATCTTCCTGAAGCAAGAAGTAATCACAAATAACCTTTGGCCTCAATGTAGAGAGTCAAGTAAAACAATGCTTTCCATGTGGGGGCAACAGAGAATTGTGTTATTGTTATTTATCTTTAACAGCTGTACATATTTAGACTGATGTGAGGCAAACTAAAGACTACCTGGACACTGGACTTGAAGCAAACACAGACAACACACGCAGATGGATGCATCTATAAAAAGTGCAATGAGACCGTGTGCCAACACGCCACCCTTCTTGCCTCCCAGTCACAGTTTAAGCCTGTATAACCACACTCGGTTTTGCTGCTAAGGTGGTGTGAACAGCAGCAGCAGCTGACATACATGACAGCTCTCTGACAAACTCCCACAGACAGGGCAGAGCGAAGGATGGAGAAAAGAAAAAAAAAATCACAGTGAGGAGATAAGCAGCAGGAAAGACAGCAGATGTGAGAACCTCTAAAGAGAGAAAGAAGAAGCAAACAAGAAAAGAAGAAAAAGAGGACTTTTGTTTCCAGCAGTCATGTAAGGAAACTGCCTGAAGTACCTCAAGGTCTCAAAATAGTAACACCACCAGTATCACACAACCTATAAGATACAGTACAGTAACGCAGCTCTGCACATGCTCTAGAAACGCAACAAATGCATGTTTTAAAAAAAAAAAAAAGCACACAAGGCCATAAACATAAAATTAGCTGACAAAGTTCCACTTAGTGATCATGCTAAACTCCGTTAATTATAGTGAAAACATCAGACCTAAAGCTGCTTATTTCTAAAGTGAAGAAGAAAAGCTAACCAAGTGAAACAGAGAGAGAGGAGAGACGTGTCTTCTGCATGCAGAGAAGGGTGTCCCACGCTGACTGTGCTCTGCTCCCAGAGAGAGCTACAGGCAAAGCTGCACTTCTCTTTGAATGTTAAACTTGAGCTGTTGAAACCATTCTTTTCGTATGTACACTGGTGTTCTCTCACTCTTCTATATTCGTACTTTTAAGTGTTTACTCTCTTTCTGCCTTGCTTCTGCTTCCAACTTATGAAATTAAAGAGCGAGAGTAGAAACCTACAGGGAACATTATCAGCTCTACTGATGAGGCTCGTCATATTAACACTGCACACACCATCGATCTTCAAAAAGACGTACACTCGCTTAAACTGTATAAGACCAAAAAGAATCTTTTGGAGGGACTTGCTGATGCTCTTTCAAGTTTCTCCACTGTCTGGTCATTAATAATGCCGCCTCCACTGATGGTCGTGGCTCAGTGAACCAATATTGATACCTCCGGGAAGATTTACTAGAGTCTGTATTGACTGCAACGGCAGTGGGCATCTAAATGTGCGTGTGTGTAGATTTGAATTCATTTCACGTGCAGGTATTTCAGGGAGGATTAGATGGCTTTAGGATGACTTGAGTATAGCAAAAGTACCAGGTGTTTGTACAGTTTCTGTAAGTACTAAGTAAGCTGGTCAATCTGTATATCTGCTGTGTTTTGTCCCCTATGTTGTGCCACGTGACAAAACTAAATATCCTCTCAGTGACAATCTGAGTTAAAAGCTAGTGATAGCATGTTTACATGTTCATTAAGCCAGTGCTTAGATTCTCATGTTAAGCAATTATAATAATTACCATATACACCAGCACAGCTTGTAAGCATGCTAATATTTTCCTAATAATCTAATACGTGCAACACCCTCAACCTCTCGGCGACCATTTTGGATTGTAAGGCAACTGAACGGGTCACCTGTTGAAAGGCAACCAGTCTCCAAACAACTGTGACTTGGACAGCCTGCAGTCACGTTCAGGCAGTTTGGCAAATGTTTGCAAATAACTGCCATCTAATTTATAAACACAGACAGATTGCCAGCTCACTGCAGTCTGTGCCTACTGTATGAGACTTGTCCCTGGCACATCTCCTTGCAACAGGGGACTCAACTGGTCTCCAACTGATGGTATTCTTGTTATATTTCCTGTATAAAAGCAAGGTTGCGTCACTATTTCTGGATAAATTTCTGTATTTGTTTCAAATCTATGAGGTTCTGACTGGACTGGAATGTACGCAGTGAATCTCATTTTATGTGTACGTAGACGGCAACAAGATTTCTGGAATTTGCTGATTTAAAATTGCCACATTATCACAAACCAAAGTCACTTTGAAGATGGCAGCTGACTGCAAGCGGTCTTCGTCTTTGAGGCAACCATTTCAAAGACAACAATATTCATTGCACACAGTCACAACAATTGTCGCAGTTTTCCTTAGTGTGACTGTAACATTGAGGAGCAATACTGCAATATACCAGAGAGTGAGTGTGTGTGTTTGTGTGTATTTAACAACATTTTATATATATATATATATATATATATATATATATATATATATATTTTAACATAGCAGCATTGCAATTTTTAAATATGAGATCAATACCTGTTTATCAGACAACTCTATAAGGTTAAATAAAAACTTAATCTATCAACAAAATCAGAATCATGCAACCAGAAATGTTTTTGCTAAGTTTCAGTCAAAGACTTTTTTTTAAACTACACTGTTCAAAAAATAAAGGGAACACTCAAATAACACATCCTAGATCTGAATGAATGAAATATTCTCATTGAATACTTTGTTCTGTACAAAGTTGAATGTGCTGACAACAAAAATCACACAAAAATCATCAATGGAAATCAAATTTATTAACCAATGGAGGCCTGGATTTGAAGTCACACACAAAATTAAAGTGTAAAAACACACTACAGGCTGATCCAACTTTGATGTAATGTCCTTAAAACAAGTCAAAATGAGGCTCAGTATTGTGTGTGGCCTCCACGTGCCTGTATGACCTCCCTACATTGCCTGGGCATGCTCCTGATGAGGTGGCGGATGGTCTCCTAAGGGATCTCCTCCCAGCCCTCCAAAGAAATGCCACCCCACACCATTACTGACCCACTGCCAAACCGGTCATGCTGAAGGATGTTGCAGGCAGCAGATCACTCTCCACGGCATCTCCGGACTCTGTCACGTCTGTCACATGTGCTCAGTGTGAACCTGCGTCCTGCACAGTGTTGGGCTGTGAGCACAACCCCCATCTGTGGACGTTGGGCCCTCATACCATCCTCATGGAGTCGGTTTCTAACAGTTTGTGCAGACACATGCACATTTGTGGCCTGCTGGAGGTCATTTTGCAGGGCTCTGGCAGTGCTCCTCCTGTTCCTCCTTGCACAAAGGCAGAGGTAGCCGTCCTGCTGCTGGGTTGTTGCCCTCCTACGGCCTCCTCCACGTCTCCTGGTGTACTGGCCTGTCTACTGGTAGCACCTCCAGCCTCTGGACTACGCTGACAGACACAGCAAACCTTCTTGCCACAGCTCGCATTGATGTGCCATCCTGGATGAGCTGCACTACCTGAGCCACTTGTGTGGGTTGTAGAGTCCGTCTCATGCTACCACGAGTGTGAAAGCACCACCGACATTCAAAAGTGACCAAAACATCAGCCAGAAAGCATAGGTACTGAGAAGTGGTCTGTGGTCCCCACCTGCAGAACCACTCCTTTATTGAGTGTGTCTTGCTAACTGCCAATAATTTCCACCTGTTGTCTATTCCATTTGCACAACAGCATGTGAAATTGATTGTCCATCAGTGTTGCTTCCTAAGTGGACAGTTTGATTTCACAGAAGTTTGATTTACTTGGAGTTATATTGTGCTGTTTAAGTGTTCCCTTTATTTTTTTGAGCAGTGTATTTTAGTTTGGACCAGGTCACATAAATCAACATTATGTGTCTTAGGTATTACTGATACATTTTACTGCTTTGAAGTCAAGTAAAGTGACTTTGCATTAATATGCAGGACGGGTTAGTCTCAAACCTATCAAGGAAGCTCAGAGATCCAAAAATTAACCTCTTTGTTTTTCTCTTCTCATTTCCTCTAGCTTTACCAACCATGCAAAACACAATAATTATATATAAGAGATTTGAATAATGAAGCTACTCTCCTGAATACAAAGACAGATTAAGGATTACCACCTGAATGTTAATGTAGACAAAAATCTACTCAGTGTCTGTCTGGAGTATCTGACTTGTCCTTGTCTGTAAAATACATACAAGAGAGGTTCAAAGTCTAGTCAAAAGTCAGGACGGGGGAGGATGAAGACACACAGAGAGAGCGAGAATCACATAGACAGGGGAGGATTATTGGAAGTCGATGTCCTGACACAGTGAGGTGTGTCTGATTGGTTGTTTTCCCAAGGTCGCCTTGATGACTTGGCTGATGGACAGATAGTTCATCTTTGCTAACGAGGTGCTTGACCATGTGGGCAAAGTGTTTGAAAAGGCTTTAGGTCCACAGTTAGGACAGGCGGTCTGCCAGGTTTCAGGCCTCAGTATTTTAGCAGAACTCTCAGCTACCAATGCCAGCCATAAGCCTGTGAAGGAGGGTGAGAAGGACAGAACAAGACCAATAAAATAGAAAAGGGAAAATAAAGGATTAAGAAAAAGAGAAAAATTGGTCCCAGTGCAGAGCAAGAGTTACACGCAACACAGGATATCAGATGCTTGTTTGAGTTGGTATTTGTTTTTTGTTTTGTTTTGTTTTTTTGCATCCATTCATTAGGAGGTGGTCAGGGGCTTTATTATCGCACAAGCCTAGCAATCTAACTTATTTCACTGGAGAAAACACACAATAAGCTATCAGCCATTAAGCTGGGATCCTGTTATATCCTTTTGAAGGTAAGAGAAGCTGATGGAGTCAAGGAAAGAAAGGAGGGAAAATGATAAAAGAAAGATTAACAGAATAGATAGAGGAAGCATTTAGTGCAGAGTTAGGGTGGATGAAACCCCTTGACTGACCCACCAGGTAATTAAGGCACTGCAATATAAATAGTAATTGAAGCAAGTGCCTTGGGTGATGACACACCCTGATTGTTGAGGACATATGAGACTAGTTTCATGGTACTCAACAGCCATGTGAAATTATAGTAAAGCAAAGAGATCTTTCAAAAACAGCATGAAAAAGGAAAGCTGCAGAAAGAACAGGATTAAAACAACCAGGAAGGGTTGATTATTTCTCATTTACAATGCATAAATTAATACACACTTCACAGGTACATGCCACTGAAAACTGACATACAAATGAACACTCACCCAGCCTCTCTCAGCCCAACAGCGCTGCACATCTACTCCTCATATCTGCTAATCATTACATACAGCTCATAACATTTACCTTTCCCGCACAGAAATGAGGTCTACCCCCTGTTTACCCGAACACAATCCCCAAAACGACCCAAGTTAACAAGGCAGCAGCAGAGTACAGGCATGTACCACGACAGACAACCTCACACACACAGACCAGACTTGTCCCGATCCTCTGGAGATAAGTATTCTGTACGAGGAGCAGCCTGGGGCCAGCAGTCCTTATACAGACTAAACGTGCCCAGCTTTTAAACATACAGACACATCAATCAACAACCACGCAAAAGCTCATCACGGGCACACGAATGTTCAGAAAAATCAAAAATCCATTTCGGCAGGCGTGAGCATAAAAGGTCCAAATGTCAGTCTTATAGCTTATTAATAACTGCCTCAACTTCACAGCAAAGACAGTATACTATAAGCACCGTAAAAGCCGCAGATTGCCCTCACGGATACCCTACATCAAACAGCAGGAAGCTCATATCATGCATTCATTACCGTATGTGCAGTTACAACACAGTCTGAGGACCAGAAGCACCTCCATATCCCTCTTCTCCTCTCCTGACTCTACTCTCCTGCTCACTGCCTCCTTTCTCAGGCATAGAGAGAGAGAGAGAGAGAGAGAGAGAGAGAGAGAGAGAGAGAGAGAGAGAGAGAGAGAGAGAGAGAGAGAGAGAGAGAGAGAGAGGGAGAGAGAGAGAGAGAGAGAGAGAGCGAGAGAGGATCGAGAAAGAGAGCGAGAGAGCAAGAGTGGCTCACACATGCACCAGTTTGCCTCCCGAAGCTCACCACTGCATACACCAGAAGAGGCAGGGCTGAAATCTTAAAGCAGCAATCCAGCCTAGACAGACACACACATGTACACGCACATGCACACACACGCGCACGCATAGAGATCCAAGCAAACACAAACTTACCCTCCATTGAGCTAGTTGTGGTACAATCTTTGGAGTCTTTAGGACTTTTTACTTTGAGGTTCTGAAACAGAAGAGTGGAATGATCGGTTTCATTTACTGCACACAGTCAAAGGTTTGTGCTGCACTTGTTTGGCTGAGGCTAAACTAATAGAGTACAGGATCAGCGCGGCCAATCGAGACAGCCAAAGATGACTGGGGAATGGAACCTTCGCAAGTTTCCCTTTGAGTAAATAATACCACCACCAAACCTCTACAGCATGTTTACAACGCAACAGAAAGTGGAATTTTTTTATGTTAAAAAATGAAAGACGGACACTTTCTTAAGCTTGTGTTTTAAGAAAAGATGACAAAGGTTGCTAATTGTCAACAGATTCCCAAAAGCCCTTTCCCTGACTGTAATACCTTTTGCCTTTTGTAGAGATCTAAGGTGTGAAAAACTAGCATGGAAATGAGGGGAATGAGTGTGTGACATTATTGATTAATTAACATCTTTAACACCTTCCCAGCACCCCCCCCTCCACTTTTTTCCTAAATGCTAAATATATCTACTGTGCTACAACTACATGCTAACACACTGTAGTCCAGTACTTTTTCTGTGAATGTAACTTCTCATCTTTCTCTTACCTAATAAGCTTGCTGGCTAAGTACTAGGCCAAGCACATTTTAACACAAATACCTCGTTTTCAACAAAGGTTCCTCAAAATAAGACCACATTTCCCATAAATGCTGCTGTTTCCTGCCAAAAAAGAGGATGTTTCAACTCGCCTGCTCATCCTTTGTTCTATTCTTCACTTTACTGAAGAGAATTAACATAATGGTTTAAGACACTTGAGACCAGTGAACGACTGGTTTGACAGAGCCTTATTATTACTATGTAAAGTTTGATATGCTGATGTTAAAATGTAGCACATCACAAAAATAAAATCTTTATGATAAAATGACATATTTGCTATTCAGATGTTCTCTTGTTACATGTGGGGTTTTTTTTGTTATCGTAGAGGATGAACTCACCTCAGATATCTTCTGGAATTGGCTGTTGGCTTGACTGCATTTCTCTGCTGTCTCAAGCGCCACCTTGTAGTTGTCCACAAAGGCTTTGTACACGCCCAACTGACTGGCCTGGAGCAAGCAAGGGGAATCAGAAGGAAAGATGTTAAGCTAACAAGCGTAACAAAACGGTGCGAGAGAAACAAAGACAATGATAGTCGCATTTAGCTTTCTCCCACTTTACTTAAATTGTTTAAATTGTAAACAGCAACACAAGTATATCACGGCACTGATGGCAGTTAACCAAAATAAAGTGGAGAAAGCCCTACTTTGCATTCACCTTAAAAGATCATTTTCAGAGTTTTGCATGCGACAGAATTCAATTTAAATTCATTAAGTGAATGCACGCATTCTGATCACATTCTCAAAGCGCCACTTCACTGGTGGCGCTGTGCAGTCCCTCCTGATTGAAATAGTCACTCTCTTTCTCCGTCCTCTTCCCTTTCATTAACGGCCCCTCTCTGAAGCACTGTATGTGCATTGTAACACAAGCTGCAGACCAGCAGTGCATGAATATGCATCCTGCTACAGCTATGCTTCAATGCCTGGGCTGAAGAGCTGACTGCATCCTATTAAAGCAATGAAATTGGATTGAGCTGAATAGAGTGCACAAGTAAGACTTTTGTCCTTAAACTCCATGTCCTCTTATTTTCATTTCCTCTCCTTCCACTTCCCCTTGGGAGTGTGAAGTGGAAAGACGAGCAAAGACGAGGGAACTGTGTGGCCTTGTGTGGCATTTGAAAGGTGTTTTAGAACAGCACGATATAAGCAACAAACGCTGAATGGAAACATCATCACAAAAATGTTTGATGTTAAGAATACTGATGACAAAAATGTGAAATCACTTAATGAATCAAACAAACTATAGATAAGTGAAACAAAAGTCACCATGTGTGCATCATCTCGTTATAACTGGACACTACATTATGTCAAACCAAAGCTGTGGATGGAAAAGAGAAACCACCACGTGTCATTGCTGAATTTCCAAAGATGGAGATTTGGCAGCTTGGCTGGAAAGAACAAACCAAGCAGAATGACGTTATGATATTTCATGAGTTCACCGTGTTTCTCGGACGCACTGTGACCAGTATGAAAGCGGCATCAGTCACAGTCCAGACAAAACGCCCACACTTCAGAAAACAAAAAATCACAGGTCAAAGTGGCAGGACAGAAAACAACAGCTTGTGTTTGAAAGTGAACGTGGGAAGGAGAAGATGAAGAAAAACAGGAGGGAGAGACTTTTTAGCTGATAGAAACGCCTGCGGACTATTGAAATCCACATGGACATGTTGGACAGCTTAGGGCTCCCTTTTCTTTTTTTTTTTACTTTTTATTGCATACAGCTCAGAGTAACACAAAACCCTCATCTAAGCACTCTGCTCAATATTTTCAGAGCATTCACCATTCTTTTAATGCACAATTCATGTGATCAGTTAAAAACAACAAACAACAGCCGCAGCAAAGCCTTCACACACAAAGACTAACAAAACCATAAGCGGCTACATCATTTCCAAGATCCAAAAAATAAATTTGACTTCTCCTCTTTGTACATGTCTCTCTATAGAGATATGTAGTGAATGAAACAACTTCAAACTGATATTACGTCAGCAACCAAACAATTGTTCTGTACTGTTCCAGATAATTTCAAATATGAGCACACTGCTCATTTGACTATAGCTTTCTGACTTATTGCTGACGTAATGGGTGAAATCCCAATTGCATAATTAAGATAGTTTATCAATATATGCAACATCCTCTGTTTTCTACAGTGGCTCACAGTTCCCTCTGTTGCAGAGATAAATTCTTCCTCCTCAATCTTTAAAAATCAAAACTTCAGTCAGTTGCGCACAAGCGTTTACAGCCACAACGTTTGCACTAAAATGAGGCAAACACCATTGAGGTTTCGTAGACATGGCTGCCATTTTGGACACGTGACAATCCCAGTGACACTGTAGGGTCAACTAAATAAAGCCCCAGTCACACTGGCCTAGAGATTAGTCCGTGACCGCAACTGCCCGTCGTGAGGGGGAAAAAAAAAGAAGAAAAAAAAAAGAGTATTCCCCAACTAGTTGTCAAAAACCTCCTTGTGATTGCTTTGGTAACTATATTGCTGCAGCCACAGTTTGAATGCAAGTGATGGGCATCTCCACAAACACTGTCTGGCTGCTTTCCAAGCTCTTATAAACCTGTGAAAAGTGTGATGCAAACGAAATGGAGAAGGCTGACCTTCAAAGTTAAAGTTGCACCTTTTGAAAACATTTTACTGCTGCTGGGGCTAGCAGTTAGTGTTTGCAGACAAACATGAAAAACTATAGGCAGCCGTGGAAATCTGCTAACGACCAAAGCATTCACTAGGAGGTTTTTGCAACCAATTTCACCCAGCAAGAGCTAGCAACCTCCAGAAACCAATGCCAACCAGTTGAAGAATACACATTTTTCCCCTAGCAATCTTGGACATACCATGTTTCAAAATGGACTGTGGTGTGAAACCACATGCTCATTGGCTATTGAGTTGTAACAAAAGATGGAGTTTAAATTTTTTCTTAGCATCTGTTTTAAATAGTATACTACTACATACTACATTGAACCCTTCCCACTTCATACCTCTAGGGTGACTAGGACTGTAATAATTTGCTCACACTCTTGCACTCGCATGCTGCAGCTAAGCCTTCCGCCTGTCTGAGAAAGGTAGTAAAACCTGAAACTTTGGCAGGCCTTTATCGTCCTCTGCCCGTTTTCTGTAACCCTTTCAGTCCGCGTTGCTCCAGTGGCACCCGTGCTGCCGACAAGGAGCAGTAGGGAGCAGAGCAGCTAATTAAACTGCCATCTGCACAGCCACTGACTAATGGTTTGCTGCCACGTGACATATTCATGTATGCACATATACATGGCACAGATGGGAGCTGATGACTACACTAATAGGTGCCGCTTAGTGCTGCGAGTCTTGCAGACCACAGTGAGGAGGGGTCTGTTGAATGGAAGCACTTAAACTAATAAGACATTATATTTCTGTATGAAAATTGTGCTCATTTTCCCTGCAGTTAAACATAATGCCAATCTCTCACTAACACCAACATATTTAACAGACCAAGTTTTTTTTTTTTATGTTGCCTCAGTTAGTTCATATGTTGTCATGAACTAAACTGAGTTGCACACTTCTAAGTCACGGAAAATAACAGTTGGAGACATCAAAACGCACCCTGAAAACCAAAACTGAAAATGAGATCTACCCCCCAGAGAGCAGAGTTTTTAATTAGAATGACCTTACAGGTTCCTCAAAATGTACATTCTGCAATTTGTTGATTTGTTGTTTGTTCATAACAACGGTCGGTGAAAACCAAAATCATCAACCCTTTAAGGGCTGGATTCAAAATCACACCAAAAATCAAGTGTTCTCTTAGATTCTTGAAGTTGATCGCAAGACTAGACCATTTCCTTTCATCCTTTTCTCCGTTTTGAAAATATTTCCAGTTCTAAATCTAGTAAATGAACAAAAACAAAGAAACCAAAAAAAAAAAAAAAAACCTCTGAGGAACCAAAAATATTTTTCAACTTTATACAGTTACTTTTATGAGCTGGCACAACATTTGGTCCACCAGTCAAAACAACGTGCTAATAACGTGGCAAAATGATCTCCTGCAAGAGGGCATCTGAGTAAGATTACTATGAGTAAGATTAATTAATCAGATCCCCGAGGCTTCAGGACAATCTAACCTGACTTTTATTCTTTTCACAACCGTACAGCCATACAGTGCATTTGAAAACACAAGCTTGCTTATATTTACTAAAGCTGTTTAATCATCTGATGCAATCAGAAAATAAAAAAACTGCTAGGAATTTATCACACCCATGTCCGACAATGACGCAATCTGTATTGCTATAATCTTGCTGATAACACTATGTAACATGATTTATGTCTTTGACATGCAAGTGTTCATTTCCAACTCTTTTTATGAGCAACATTAAACTAGGAAGAACTAGGAAAACAGTTTAAACTCAAAGACAAGACAAAGACAGTATTTTTGCAGAGTTTCCAGTCAAGGAAAGTTACAAACCACAGTGTTACCACCTGCCTGATCACAGTGGATATGCTCAGGATGAAGGAACAGGACAAACTGTGCAGGTGTTTATTTCAGTTACAGTTACACCAGCTACACCACAGCTTGCCGTACCAAAGTAAGTAAAATTGGTTAAACTGACCGCTGAACTTAATAATTAGTGATGACTACCTCTGGATATTCACACTTTATATGTGGATTTATATTTTTTCTGCTAGACGCACACTGTACAGCATATGCGCAGCTCATTCTGTGCCTCTTCAAATCACATTATCCACTACAAATCTGACAATATACTGCTCTAACCCACTTTGTGAAAAGCCGAGGCCTGGATCCTGTCTAATTCCATATAAAGACACATTTAGAAGCAAAGAACAATGCTGTTGTTCCTTTGTGTACTGTTTAATGTTTAACCCACTGCAAATATGACACAGTGATAGATCAGAGACTGCAACATTTCTACTAACACACCCAGGCCACAGTGCGGGGGCACGCACACACAGTCACTTACGCACTCACAGTCTAATTCAGACAAGTGATTCACAAAGTACAAACAGTGAGAAGCCTGACAACTCTCCTTTTAATAGCCATTTACATGTACCCTGCAAATGATGGCGAGGGAAATCAAAGATCCACACACTGTAATTTATGTCACCCACGTCAGACTCACCAGCTTCTGGAACAAATGTCCCACAGTGACCTTCTCGTCCCACTGCTGGATGTTGGGTAGGAGGGTGTCATAGAACTCTTTGTGGATCTCAAAGATGTCCTGGATTTTGTAGAAGATGGTCTCTATCTGCTGGATGGTCAGGACAGGCTGAGAGGTTGTGGCTGTTGCTTTCAGGGGTCGCATGGGCTGGAGAGACACAGAAAATGGGTTGAAATCTCTAACTTCAGATCAAACCAGATCAGGTCAATAAAAGGACCTATTAGGACCAATGCCAGAAAGGGAAAGCTTAAATGCGCCACCCTGTGATATGTAATCCTGAATGTAATCCTGGCCTCTTTGCAACTGGGTGACAGTTTTCTCTGTTGTGATGTTTCTGCTCAGGCAGATTGCAGGCCAGCTCAGTTAATCATAGTGATGTGTAGTGTGCTCACGCTGGGCGTGTGTGGAGAGGACAGCCATGAATTACAGTGAAAAACTGAAAAGGCTTTTTACGTCAGCTCTCTAGGGCTAATGATGAGTCAGCCACTCACTGTATTAAGGTACATCAGACAGGCTGGATTATTTTTAAAAGCACTGACATTCAGTGGTTCTATCGTGGTCTACGTATAACAGCAAAGCAGCTGGCTGGAGATTCATCATTAGATTTAATCTGTTGAATGGATTTGGAGACTGGTGGTCCTCCTTAATTTCCATTATCATCAAGGAAACTATAGCAAATAAAAACAAGTTTATGATTGCCACCGTACAACACTGTCATTATTAATTTCTGTTTAAACTTCAATCACAAACAAATCAACTGTTTTATCTGTGATACTAAATGCTGGCATCACATCATTACAGATATTAATATTGTAAAAAAAAAAAAATACCAGTAGCCAGAAAAAGTTATTTTTACTCATTTTTAATTAACCCATCCATCCATCCATTTTCCGCTTATCTGGGACCAGGTCGCGGGGGCAGCAGCCTAAGCAGAGAAACCCAGACCTCCCTCTCCCAAGCAACCTCCTCCAGCTCATCCAGGGGGGACCCCAAGCAGTTCCCAGGCCAGCTGAAAGATATAATTTCTATAATGTATCCTGGGTCTGCCCCGAGCCCCCCTCCGGGTAGGACATACCTGGAACACCTCACCCAAGAGGTGCCCAAGAGGCATCCTAGTCAGGTGCTCAAACCACTTCAACTGGCTCCTTTCGATGTGGAGGTGCAGCGGCTCTACTTGAGCCCCTCCTGAATGGCTGCAATCCTCACCCTAAGGATACCAAGAGGGATGCGGCTGAATGCCTTCTCCAAGTTCACAAAACACATGTGGAGTGGATGGGCAAACTCCCACGCACACTCGAATATCCTTGAGAGGATGAAGAGCTGATCCAGGATGAAAACCGTATTGTTCCTCTTGAATCAGAGGTTCAACTAATGGATGAACCCTTCTTTCTAGCACCTGGGCATAGACCTTACCAGGGAGGCTGAGGAGTGTGATCCCCCGATAGTTGGAGCACATCCCTCCGGTTCCCCCCTTCTTAAAGATGGGGACCACCACCCTGGTCTACCAATCCAGTGGCACCACCCTCTTGCACCGATGTTGCAGAGGCGTGTCAACCAAGACAGCCCTACAATACCCAGGAACTCAGGGTGAATTTCATCCACCCCAGGTGCCCTGCCACCAAGGAGTTGTTTAACCACCTCAGTGACCTCACCCCCAGTGATGGGCGAGTCGTCCCCCTTGTCTCCTGACTCTGCTTCCACTACAGAAGGTGTGTCAGTGGGATTAAGGAGGTCCTCCTTCCACCACCTGACTATAGCCTCAGTTGAAGTCAGAAGTGCCCCACCTGCATTATAAACTGTGGGGATAGAGCCCCGCTTTCCTCTCCTGAGTCACCTAACAGTTTGCCAGAATCATGTCAAGGCCGTCCATGGCCTCACCAAACTCCTCCCACAGCCGAGATTTTGCTTTGGCCACCACCCAGGCCATGTTCCAGTTGGTCTGCCGGTACCTGTCAGTTGCCTCCGGAGTCCCACAGGCTAACCAAGCGAGAAGGACTTGTCCTTCAGCTTGAAGCTTCATTAACCCTTGTAGTCCATATTCATAAAGAAAATGGAAAAGAGAGACTCCTTCTCATGACCTACTTTCCTAGGCTGAATAGTATAGCAACTGCTAGCTAAAAGACATCTACTTCCTATACTGCGTTAAATTGATCACCATTATCATGCACACTGGGTTTGTCCTCTATAAATGTAACAAAAAAAAAAAAACATTCTAGAAACTGAGAATAATTTCATTGTTTCAAATACCTTTGAGACATAGAATATAATTAAGATATTTCCAGCTGAAGAAATACTTCTCTCTCTTTGTCCCCTTTAGAAACAACCCTGACATTTCACCTTCATGTCAGGACCCAGTGTATGAAATCTGGCAGTAGGGGAGATTGAGCTTGTTAAGCTGTCTGATGGTGAAACACTGAAGTATTTTAGAAACCTGAGAGAAAACTACAGTTTCCAGCATTTATTTTAGATTCCTTCAAATTACATATTTTATCCAGAAACTAACAAAAACACAAAAACAAACTAAACACCAAAACTACACAAAAACAAACAAACAAAAAAACATAAAAGCCTCAAATAAATCTTGTCTAGGGAGATCCTAACTCAACCTTTAAACTTTCTATTTACAAACAGTGGTGCCTGAGCATACAATCACCTCTCTGTATGAATGTAATACAGAGCCTGGAATGTTTTGGGATTGTTTTAAGATTCAGAGCTACTGAGAAGAAGGAAAAAATAATATAAACAATTTGATTGGGTACAATTTGGAGATGTCATCCATCCATTGTATACATGGCCAACACTAAAAACAAACTAAAAAACCCCCCTTAATGCTAAACTAGTTGCAGTTTTGATTTATATAGCTAGAAAAGCGATTCTGAAACACCAGATCTCCAGGGATGCACCCACAAAGTAAGGTGTACCTATTCTGTATGGAGCAAGTGTATTACTTTGCTGAAAGACAGCACACAAAAAGACATACAGAAGAATGAAATGACGCAAAAACAAAAGGCTACAAAGTCTGTTTTAGACATGCTCTCAGTGACTGAGGAAGTAGAGGAGGACAGGAACAAACTCTTTAATGGTGGAACTCTACGATAAGTCGTTGTGTTGTCACCAAGAGCTCAACGGGAAGGAACTGAGAGTCAGACCAGATTTCTGCCAGTGTTAGTGCAATCTTTTGTTCTCTCCAACTAATTAAAGCTTTTTTTCCCCCTTTTCTTTTCCTGGAGATTTTATACTGTAATTGTTGTATGCATTTGTGTATCTCAATTTTAGATTTAGCTGACTATTAGTCAAAGTAGAGCATGTGGCCAAGAGCAGCAGGGTGCGACATAGTGGCTTAGGATGAGGAAGCATGATTCGTTAACACTGCAATAAAGTGCAGCATCTGTGGTCCCGCTTTAAGTGTGGCCATCAACCACCAATAGTGTTCTAACAGTCTCACAGTTCACATCAATGACCACAGGAGCAGCAATGCAACATTCAGCTGGCTATAGGAGCCTCAATACTTTATTTTTGTTTCTTTTATGTGTCTTTTTGTTGCGAGTGGGTTTTGTCTGTGTGCCTCACCAGTAGCAGGGCTTCCAGCTGGTTAATGTAGATCTCCTCACTGGCCAAGAAACCAGACAGCACCAATTTCTTCATCTCCAGTCCTTTCTCTATGTCTCCCTGTAGGATAAACCAGACCGGACTAATAAGCTTTTATTTGGTTAGAAACATATTTAACACACTGGAATACACACATTCACCACACACACACACAAAAAAAATCTGCTAACATATTTACAATAAGTCCAAGGTTCATTTCTAACTAACGTCACATTAAAGTTCCATGACTTAATTTCCTGCATGATGCCAGTGGAATTGCCACAACAGGTAAACATGAGCTTAATACGCACACAGTCATAAGTACAAAGGAATGAGCAACAAATGCATATTAGGAATCTTATAAAAACATCAAAATAGCTCATTTCCTCTGTATTGCCTGGAATGGTTATTTGCAATGACTCCAGGCAGCTGATGAATTCTGATGCCAACATCAAGGAAGTCAACATCCTAATGATGTCTGAGAAACACAGAGCAGGACACGCCTCAGTTTATTGTTTACATTTTGTGGGAAATAATGATTAGAGCCAAATTACGTAGGTTTTAGAAGTGGAAAAAGTAAAAACTGTAACGTGATCATAAAAGACACTGGTGAATGATCACATTTCCATTACACCTGTACTTCATCTTATGCTCACTTTCAGCAGCTCCCTTGTCATAAGGGATTGCCACAGCGCATGTTTTATTGGGTAGAGATTTATGCTCAACGCCCTTCCTGACACAACCCTAACCCTGCGTCCCTGAGAAGAATTAAACCAGTGACCTTTTGCTTGCCAAGCAAATTTGTAAACCACTACACTCTGGAGCTGCCATCTTTCTTAATATTATGAGTGAGCATAAACAAAGCAGAACATACAAAAATCCCGGTTATATTCCAAGATGTTTGTTATCATTATTAGGTCAGTCATTTCATGCAATTAGCGAGGTGATGAAATAATGCATTACATAAAACACTATATGAAGGGGTGAGCACGTTAAAAAAAATGGGGTAGGATTAGTCTATACTGAATAGAACTGGGAATTAGGGCTGTGCTGATAAATGATGATGTCACGGATCAATGATGATCAATGCTGTTAGTGATAGCTTGCCATGATAGGGTTACGATGACTGGCGTATGTAAAAATTTGCCCAACACTAGTGGGAATCACACAGTAATTCCTGATATGATACCAGTACAATAAGAGCAGTGTCAAACAGTGATTCTACAATACGCTGTACATGCAAGACAATCATCTACAACATAACATTAATTTTAACCAGTGTATCCATGACCGGTACCTGTCAAAACTTAGGACACACTCAATGGGCATTGCTGATTGACATTTCTTCACCACCTCCAATACTGTATACGATAAGATGTACACTGTACTTTGAATTGTAAGAACCTGCAGTGGTGTTAATACACTGTAATCTGAGCAAGGCAGCTCAGGCTGATTCATTTAAGGAGCACATTTGTTAAAAGCTGCTGATCACAACAATTTATGTGGGAACTATTCAATGAGTTAGCAAAGTGATCACCATTTAAACCACTTTTGGACACCTCCCCCATAAAGCACCTGTACACCTTGGCAGCTGTTCACTCTTTGTCCCTTACTGAAGAGCTAGACTCTGGAAAGTGTACCTTAAGGGAGGCCAAAGAACA
The DNA here is from genome assembly GCA_024447675.2 of Pterophyllum scalare. Lineage (NCBI taxonomy): Eukaryota > Metazoa > Chordata > Actinopteri > Cichliformes > Cichlidae > Pterophyllum > Pterophyllum scalare. Next base: position 94,284 of record JAMQGT020012385.1, on the reverse strand, counting down.
GCTGTCAGACCAAAGATTAATAATTAATTCAGTCAAGTCTTTAAAATGATATCAGCACACCAGCACTGCCTGGTAAGATAAGGAAGGAGGTGTGACCTCATCGCTTTAACCCAATCCCGACTAACATCCACATTCCAGCACTGACGTTATCCCTCAGGTAGAATGTTAAATTCCACATTACGGTACAGTATTTACAGTATGTACTACAGTATGTGTATCATTTACACGTAATACTCCTGCAATTAAGAATCCTAAAAATTATACAGACAAAAAAAACAAACAAAACTTGTGATTCGATGGCTGCAAAGGGCCCACTTTAAGTCTGAGATAGCGATGTTGATGCTTGGTCACACACTGACTGGCAGTTTTTCTCAGCCGACAGTGACAGTGTAAAGTGAATCAGAGCAAGAAGCAGGGATGATTTCTATTGATCATTTCTCTGTTAGTTAAATAAACTGTCAGGAATGGATATTATTCACCTTCCCTCCTTTGTGACAGATTGCATTTGAATTAGTATTTCAGTAAATTAATAAAGGATTTCCACAGCACGTGGCCAGAATTCTGTAAGGTTTAACCCTCTGAGCCTCTCACTTTGCTTTAGCGCTGGCATTTCTTTAAAGAAACTAAAGCTCAAAACCAAAGCCACGGTAGAAATGAGACACACTCGAAACCAATAGCTACGCCTTTGATGTGCAAGTACTGCTGGTCAACATTTATTTTAAGCACTGACAACCATACAGTGCCTCCCGTCATTGTGTTCTTATTAAAATTATATCTCAGAGGTACCTACTTTTATGAAGACTGAATAGCTAAGGTCTGAGATATGACATGAGAGCCTTGACTAAGCAAAGTCTTGGAGACATACTCAGTTCGTTTCTTTCATGTCACAACACACACACACACACACACACAAAAAGAGAGGAAAAAGAATATTTTCCTCTACTATACAAAGAGCTACTGTTTGGCGAGAGGGCAAGATGAGGAATACATGAGCGGTGAAGGGATTTTTTTTTTCCACGGCAACCTGCTCCTGTGAGTCACAACCAAGCTTTTCACACAAATAAACACTGCATGCTTTCCTGTGTTGCCCTCTGCCCTCTGATAAAGGAGTTGAGATCATGAATGGCCAGGGACAGTGTAAAGCAGCTCTGCTTTTTTATCAGTGCATGTACAGGGATGAGGACACACACTGAAACACACAAAGACAGAAGTTAGCATGAGAAACAGAAAGTGACCGACTTTAAAAAGCAGCAGCACTGTGCAGAGACATGCGCTGCAGACTAGCTGCCTTATCTGGCCTCGGTGACACACCAATAGCTATCACATACACTTTTGCAGCACAGATGACTCTGAGGAGACGCACACAGTGACACCACATCACGCTACTAACACACCAAGACAGCAATTGGGATTTTCCTAATCGGTATTGCAAAAGTGTGTGCAGAATGTTAGTATTGCAAAAGTGTGTAGGTGTATTTGAGTGTGTGTGTATGTGTGTGTTTTTTCTCCGCATCCAGCTCGTCTCCAACTCATGCCTCACCTTGAACTGACTATGTGCCGTAGTGATGGGATCCAGCTCCCCATCTCCATATTCAAACTCCTCCTCCTCCTCCTCCAGCACCCTGTCGAGGTAGCAGAGCACCTCCTCCTCTGCCTCCTCCATAGTTCTGTCCTTCCTTTCCTTTCTTTCGCCTCCTTCTCTCCTCTTTCTGCCTCCTATTCCCTTCTACAGGGCCTGCCTGGACACACCAGTCTTTTCCCTTTAGATCACGTCGTCTGGACACCAAATGAGAGAAAGAGAGGACCCCGCCTACTTAACCCCACCCCCTTCCTCTGCTGGGCTTCCTGGTGTTTGTGTGTACTCTGTGTGTACTCTGTGTGTACTCTGTGTGTACTGTGTGTGTGTGTGTGTGTGGCCACTATTCCACCTCAGTCGATGAGGTCTGCCCTCCCTCTACAGCCGCCCCTCCCCTCACTACAAATGCTATTGAGCCACTTCCTTGACGGCTACAGAGACTCTTTCTGTTAAAGCTACGCTGTGAAAGTCAGTTTGGTTCTCTCTCTTATTTTTTTTCTTCTGTTCTCTTCAGGTCAAAAAGCCACTTCCTCATCGCACAAACAGTTTCTCTCTTCTTTTTTTTTGCATTAGCACAAACTACAGAGTAGATTTCTCTCCCCTTCTTTCTGACCATTGTCTCTTTATTGATCTGCAGAAAAGCCTCGGACGCCGAGTTGAGGCCAGCTAATGTGCTGCAAGTGAGGCTGATTCCAATTACAGGTCACATAGTTCGCTGCGCACACAGTTATAGCACCAAGGCAGATCACAGATTTTTTTTCTTCTTCTTCTTTTTTTTTTTTAAAAGGACACGTGTGCAGCATGACAAAGACCAAAAAAAAGAAAGAAAAAAATATCAATAACCCTGGTTACTGGAAATATAATTAAAACTAAAATCAACATGCAATGACCCAACTCTGAGTTGGTGTGTACTTATGAATGAAAACAGTTCGCTTCCCATGCCCTTTCACCCTGCTCCTGACCTTGAGGTGCCACTTTACAGGAACTAACACCCACAACTGCTCTATAACCTCCTTCTTGATGGCATTTGTATTTCAAGGGAACAACACAAGCTGTCCGTATACCTTCCAAGGAATACTCTTCTCAAGAGAAAGTAAGATTTTGGAGCATTTTATCATGTTGCATCTTAGCATGGGGATATCAACACTCTTACTTTAGCAGATGAAAGGCTGATGCAAACTCGACTTCACAAGGGAGTGTGAGGTAAGAGGTACAAAATCTTGACCAGCAGCATCGCAAGTGAATTCTTAATAAGTGAACAGTGGGCAAATACACAGATGTATCCAAACATCTGGGCAAAGTGAGTAAAATTTTTAAGTTAAAAATGTAGCTACAACAGCTGCAAAACGATGAGGTCTGGGCTCTGGGCCAATCCATTGTGTTCCATTGTGTGTTTGTCAATCTAATCCATTATTGTCATGCTGAAAAATGAAGCCGCTTTCCAGATGGTATTGCATGGTGAATCCACGGTGGACACTGTATGGACAGATTGTATGGATAGATACTCACTGTTGAACCTCTTTTGAGACCTACTCTGTACATACAATTACTGATAATGATTTGAAACAAAACTTTCCAGTTTGGATTCACTCCTGAAGAGACCTGTGGTGGACAGCATCCTGGGCTCCTATATCACTGTGTGGCACGGAAGCTGCTCTGCAGCAGAGAAGAAAGCTCTGTGGAGGGTAGTGAAGGCTGCACAAAGGACTGTTGGAATCAGCTTCTCCACCACCACTGACATTTACACACACACACACACACACATATATGTGTGTATATATATATATATATATATATATATATATATATATATATATATGCACACACACACACTGCTCAAAAAAATAAAGGGAACACTTAAACAACACAATATAACTCCAAGTAAATCAAACTTCTGTGAAATCAAACTGTCCACTTAGGAAGCAATACTGATACTGATTGATTGACAATCAATTTCACATGCTGTTGTGCAAATGGAATAGACATCAGTTGGAATTTTTTGGCAGTTAGCAAGACACACTCAATAAAGGAGTGGTTCTGCAGGTGGGGACCACAGACCACTTCTCAGTACCTATGCTTTCTGGCTGATGTTTTGGTCACTTTTGAATGTTGGTGGTGCTTTCACACTCGTGGTAGCATGAGACGGACTCTACAACCCACACAAGTGGCTCAGGTAGTGCAGCTCATCCAGGATGGCACATCAATGCGAGCTGTGGCAAGAAGGTTTGCTGTGTCTGTCAGCGTAGTGTCCAGAGGCTGGAGGCGCTATCAAGAGACAGGCCAGTACACCGGGAGACGTGGAGGAGGCTGTAGAAGGGCAACAACCCAGCAGCAGGACCACTACCTCCGCCTTTGTGCAAGGAGGAACAGGAGGAGCACTGCCAGAGCCCTGCAAAATGACCTCCAGCAGGCCACAAATGTGCATGTGTCTGCACAAACGGTTAGAAACCGACTCCATGAGGATGGTATGAGGGCCTGACGTCCACAGATGGGGGTTGTGCTCACAGCCCAACACTGTGCAGGACGCTTGGCATTTGCCAGAGAACACCAGGATTGGCAAATTTGCCACTGGCTCCCTGTGCTCTTCACAGATGAAAGCAGGTTCACACTGAGCACATGTGACAGACGTGACAGATTCTGGAGACACCGTGGAGAGCGATCTGCTGCCTGCAACATCCTTCAGCATGACCGGTTTGGCAGTGGGTCAGTAATGGTGTGGGGTGGCATTTCTTTGGAGGGCCGCACAGCCCTCCATGTGCTCGCCAGAGGTAGCATGACTGCCATTAGGTACCGAGATGAGACCCTCAGACCCCTTGTGAGACCATATGCTGGTGCGGTTGGCCCTGGGTTCCTCCTAATGCAGGACAATGCTAGACCTCATGTGGCTGGAGTGTGTCAGCAGTTCCTGCAAGATGAAGGCATTGAAGCTATGAACTGGCCCTCCCGTTCCCCAGACCTGAATCCGATTGAGCACATCTGGGACATCATGTCTCGCTCCATCCACCAAAGTCACGTTGCACCACAGACTGTCCAGGAGTTGGCGGATGCTTTAGTCCAGGTCTGGGAGGAGATCCCTCAGGAGACCATCCGCCACCTCATCAGGAGCATGACCAGGCATTGTAGGGAGGTCATACAGGCACATGGAAGCCACACACAATACTGAGCCTCATTTTGACTTGTTTTAAGGACATTACATCAAAGTTGGATCAGCCTATAGTGTGTTTTTACACTTTAATTTTGTGTGTGACTTCAAATCCAGGCCTCCATTGGTTAATAAATTTGATTTCCATTGATGATTTTTGTGTAATTTTGTTGTCAGCACATTCAACTTTGTACAGAACAAAGTATTCAATGAGAATATTTCATTCATTCAGATCTAGGGTGTGTTATTTGAGTGTTCCCTTTATTTTTTTGAGCAGCATATATATATATATATATATATATATATATATATATATATATATATATATATATATATATCCCCATTCTCTTCTTTATATTATTGTTACTTACATTTATGTTTATTATTCTTTAATTGCAACACTGGGACCTCAGGACAGAATTTCGTTCCACTGCATGCAAATGTGATGTGAATGACAAAGAATCCTTGAATCCTGTTGTCACTGATTTGTTCTTGTATAATCTGGCATGCTTCAGCCTCTTCTTCTCATTTCTTTAAGAATGGCTGCTTGACAGCCACCGTTCCACTGAGACCATTTCTGATGAGGACTCAGTGAACAGTAGATGGATCAACTGAAGGGCCAGATGCATCTTTCAAGTCCTGTGTCAGGTCTTTGTCGGATTTTTTCCTATTTCTTTAGGACATGAATTTCAGATACTGTTCATCTGCTGTAAATAGTTTTTTTTTAGGCCTCACATTTCTTTTTTTGTCCTCCACTTTTCCCATTTCCTCAATTTTTTAAAGAGACACTGCAGACCATGCTGACTTATGCCAAGTTTTAGGTAATAGCTCTTTGGGAATCACCTTGTTGGTGCAAAAATACAATTTCATGCCTGTCAAACTGTGTTATCATTGGCATTTTTCATAGATCCAACTAAAGAAATGGGAAGAAATGATGCATTTTTGCCAAAGGCTGCAATTAAAGATACAATTTAAAAGCAGTTTGTTGCCAAGTTGTCTGTTATGTGTAGAAACAACACTGGTTCTTCCCTTGAGTTAGGTGTCTTTTTATGCTTAGATTATTCACAAATTAAAGGGGGAAAACTGCTGAAAATCGTCAGGTACAAGGACTGGACTGAGCCAGCTAAAGCGAAAAAGTGAAAAACCTTCAGAAAGCCTGGAGAAGCATTTGCTAAAGACTATAAAAAAAAATACAGGAAAGTCAGGCTCCATGTTGGCAAAACATAAAGAAACAAGGGGTTGCGCAAGACTTTTGCACAGCACTGTATAAAAGCTAATTAAGTCTTCTTCTTATCATTATTAATTATCAGCCAATCACAACTCACCACTGAGAACAAAAATGACTTTATCCAAATTTTTGCATACAACTGTACACAGAAAACACTATCAGCTTGCACACGTTGACTAATATCATGCAAGCAGAGATGATGAAGTATTAAGGAAGAGCTGGAAGTATTAAAAAACAGTGCCTTATTAAGAACACTGGGGCCAAACCATTAATGCACCCAGCACAATGAAGATAATCAATACATAGTTTAAATCTAAGGGAAGTTTATCAATTTATTTTTCAAGTGCAATTTGAGGCTTTCTGGATTTACCACATTTTCAGACAGCTGTACAGCATGTACCCCGCTTTTGTTATAGTGGAATCCATTAATAAACACAATCTTTCAATAAGACAGATGACTCTACTCCTAAGCTTCAGGCTCCAACTTTATTAGTTTTTAAAACAGTTTCCTGTGTGTGAAACCCCAGCTAGCCACTAGATGGAGACACATTTTCATTTACATGAGCTGCCCTAGCTCAGAGTGACTCACAATTAATACAGCTGAATAAAAAGCTGAATAATTCATCAATCGACTCTATTAGGGCCTATCAAGGCCACTGTTTATTTACAACACTGTTCACGCATGGATAGTGCAGTGATGATGCCAGGAGTAGGGAGAGAAAGATCTAATGTGAGAGGGAGCCTGCTGATTTAAAGTGCAGGTAGAAGAAGTAGAGGGTGTAGAGAGACAATCCACATGCTGCAATTTATACAGTATATAAGTTCTGTCTGAAGCTATAAAAATGTAAAACAAACACAACAGCCATAATGACAGTTTTCATTCAGTCTTTTTCCATTGCATATAAAAGCTACTGAGATGTGTGCAAAGTGCTGTCAGGTGTTTTTTCTCTGTGTCTGTGAGAAGGTCAGTTAAGATCAGGGACAACACGGCCCCCCGCTGAGCTTCCCTGCACTGGCACCCCTTCACAGTCACATTCTTGTAAGTTGGCACCCAGCGACAGTCATACAAACACACAGCTGGGAGGCATCGAAAGGAGCGCTGCTAATGTGATATGAAGGGAGGAGCGTGTGACAGGACCACGGACCGCAGGCCCTGAAACATGACGATGAACACATTCCGAAAATATTCAGTCTCCAAAAAGCATCATGAGAGCCTTCATATCAGCTGTTCTGAGCGATTTGTCAGGCTTAAGTGTGAAAATCCACAGAAAATGGCAAGCGTTTTACATTTCCAGCAGCAGCAGCTTATTTGGAATAAACACATGAAAGACTGTCAGATACAGCATTCAGATTCTAAATTACAGTATGCACTGTAGATGTACAGTAATACAAGGAAAAATTGCCAACACACTACAACAGTAATTGTGGGATCAGTGATGGTCAACATAATGTGGCCTTAAAAGATGTAAACAGCTATCTGGCCTCTGCTGGGTCGTGACTAGGGCCCCAGGCACTGGTGGAGACCTTCCTGCATGTTTCCGGCTCGGCACGCAAGTGCCCACTGCTTCTTCCTGTAGGGGTTTCTGGGCTTACGTGGGCTCTCATCACCACTCTGTGTTATGATGTTTGGACTTTGGTGGGGGTGTCCTCAAAATCACCACACTGCCTGGTTTTGTTTCTGCTACGTTCTTTATCCTTGTTTAAGTGTTTGGTTGCTGGGTTTCACTGAGATGCATTTTGCTGCCCTTGAAGGGATCTGGATACTGGTAAAAATTGCATGCATGTCCGCACAGATGGGTGCAGACCCACACACACACACCTACACAAAAAGGGTTAATGACCTATCAAAAGAATACCAGATGACATGTATCTCAACCTGTTGCTGGTGGCACCAGTCAATATTTTCCTGAGGCCCAGGAAGGGGAAAAATAGTTTAAAATACTGATGAACAATACTTCAGTGTGTTCCATTTATATTCAGACTAGCAGACGGTTGCTGCTGTACCACATCTGGGTCAGTGGTCATTTCCAGCTGATGTGAATTCTCATCCTGCAGTGCGCTTCAATTGTCTAGCTAATTGTTAATAATCTGAGTGGGTCAATATCTGTGGCTCCTATCAGAAAGAGAGAACTGGCAGCCCAGATCGTGGAGTATAATCATTCCAGGTGAAACAAGAAAAAAACCTGGCTTATGACCATACACCTCATATTGTTTTATAGTTCAGAATGTAAGAACAATTGAACACTTAATTTAAACTGTGTCCAAGCATTTTTTATATATGCTATTTTTTTTAGAAAGCAGAAATTAATTCTATTTGCCCACAATAACAATTTTTTTTTTTAATCACCATGCTCAATATTATGAGTCCCCTGACCTTTTTATTTAGCCATAGCACAAAACCACTGCTGTGCAGTGATGTGCTTTAACTTTGTAATGCTGAGTAATGTAACTGAGGGTTATCTTCTAATTTACACACAGCATAAAAACTTCAGCAAGGGTTTGAGCTCTCACTTGAGAGAGCATCAAGTGAGAAGAACAAGACTGGAAGAATTAGGAAGCAAAAGATTTCAAAGACTGCAAAGAAAACTAATGAGGGATGTGTCTCAAGACCCCAGAACAACTGCCAAGACACTGGCGAATGACTGAGACAAGTTTGAAACTGTAGCTTTAAAGAACACAATCACTAGAACCCTGCACAGGAATAGACTGTGAGGCTGCAGACCAAGAAAAATTTCACTTCTGCAGGAGAGGCCCCTTCAAGCCAGACTGAAGTATGCTAAGAACAGCCTGAAGAAAGATTAGAGCTCATTGTTTGGAGAAAGAAGGGAGAGGCGTACAACCCAAAGAACATCGTCCCCGCAGTGAAACACTCTTCGGTGCGTCTGGAACTAGGAATTTCGTCAAGGTGGAAGGAATCATGGAGAAAGAAGGATACGTGAAGATGATGAAAGAAAACAACAAGCAGTCAGCAGCAAAACTGGGTCTGGGTCGTCATTTTGTCTTCCGACATGACAACGACCCAAAACACACGTCGTTCCTGGTGAAGAACTAACTCCGAAAGAGTAAATGTGAATGTCACTGACAGCTCTGCACAAAGCTCTGATTTGAATCCCAATGAAATTGTGGCTAGAAGAAGAAGAATGGGCTTCGATTGCTCAGGAGATGTGTGTGAGACTTGTTGAAAACTACAAATAAATGACTGCAGGCTATTATCCAGCAAAAAGGATACACAATTAACTATTAGTATGAGGAGGGCTAATAATTTTGACCCTGTACTTTTTGATTTTTGTGAAATTATTTTTTTCTGTGTGCAAAGTAAAATAATGCATGCCTCCAAACCAATATTGGGATGTTTGGAAAAAGCTGTGTTTAAAAATTCCTTGCTCTGTTTAACAGCACTTGGGAAATACTTTAAATTAAAAAAAAAAAAAGAAGAAGAAAGGAAATGTTCATTAGGTGGCTATCCCATCTTCCCTTCAGAGGATATCATTCCAGCACATCATCCCAGCTGTTACTGGGCAAGAGGCAGGCTACACCCTGGAAAGGTCTCCCATCTGTCAGAGACAGACAACCATTCATGCTCACATTCACACTTGTGGCCATTTTAGCCAACCTATGCACACAGGAAGAACCCAGGAGCTTCCTGAGGTAAGGCAACAGTGCTACAAACCATGCCATTACGTACAGGCCCATGGAAGTTTTTCCTTTAAATACACTTCCAGAATCTAGATAAAAATGGCAATTATAGCATGCCAAAGTCTGAACTTTACCACAACCCTGGCTTCACTGGCAGCTGCAACATCAAACAACTACTGACCAACACATAAACAGGTAAATTTGATAATCAAATCATTACTGATGTATTCTAAACAGCTTATATCCCTTTTCACGCCAAGCTGTGACCTTGTAAACTGACAGGCATATATAGCTAATGTGAACCTTTGTGTACAGGTTGCTTCTGACGAAAATCTTCACCTCTGTGTGTTTGTTTCTTACCCCAGCCAGCAGACCCTCCGGTGGTGTGGGGGACACCGTTTCTCCATCAGGCCCTTGAGGTGCGCACAGCTGGGGTGACATGGTGGGCGATTCATCTATATAAGGCAGCGTTTCTGAGCCATCCTGGGATTTGCCGTCCTCTCCTCCGTCCCCCTCATATCCATCTGTGTTGTAGTTAAAGTCTGGAGGACAGGATGAAAGGCAGAGAGGGGAGAAGACAGAGAGTGAGGGAGAAAAAGAGAGAGAGGGGCTGGTTAGCAATTCACCACAAAAAACAAGGGCATCGGTCCACTGAGTCTACAACCACTGAAAACAACCCAGCACCTCAATACAATTTTAACACTGAGTTTTAGGGGTCAATAAAAGCCAGAAAAGGTTGCTTTTTGTTTTGTTTTGTTTTTTTGCCGACCACTGATCTTCTTGATATAAAATTTCATCATTCATATTTTATTCTGTTAGATATTGTTGTGAAAATTTGTCGTGATTATTGTATTAATTCTTGAGGAATTATGTAATTAGTGCAAAGTATGTTGTGATCAAATTATGCATAGCACGTGCTGTGGTGGTCTGGTACACATTTCTTTTTCAGTGTCAACACTAATTTGTTGCCTCCCCGAACACTCCCACTTTACACTGCCAAACAGCCAGAACTGCCCCAACTTGAATTTTGGTTCTTGAGCCATTTTGTTGATGTAATAGCGACAAAATCTGAACACAAGTGGTCAGCTGGATGCCTTAAACAACATAAAACAGTTGAATTGTTGCCACTGGGCCAAACGAAAATGAAAATCAATCAAGCCCTTTGATGATACATATTACTTCCCCCATTTCAGTTCTCTAGTTTTATTCTAGTATTTGTGATATCACAGTCTTGACATTTCATGTATTACGCTCAGTGTGAGAATTGAGGTCAAAATTCATGTCCTGTGACAACGCTGGCATTCAGGCCCAAGTAGCAGTGACAGCTCCAGTGGAAGGAAACAGCACTGACTATGAAATGACTCCTGTCCTGCCTTCAAAGGAACACTGGTCAAGAAAACAGTGGAATAACAAAAAGGCAGAGGAGATATAAAAAGCCAGTGTCAGATTTTTTTTTTAAAAAAAAGAGTCCTGTAGTACAAAGGAGAGATGTGGACAGTTGCTGTGGGTGATAACCAGGTAGAACTTAGAACCATGTACTGTCACAAAAAAGGTGGCAAATAGATAAAAGAGAGGCAAGCAGTTATCAAGGTAAGTTTTCTAGAATTTTGTTCTATTTAATGCTCTGACACAATACAGTATATTCCTTTAATGAACTTGGGAATCGGAGAATAGCAGGAAGCTTGTGGAGCTATCACAAAATAACAGAGGTGTGGGCTGATGAAAGAAGAGCCAAAAGTTTGAAAAGCCAGTTATGTGGGAGGTGTGTAGGTGTATATAGGTGCATATAACTTTCAGTGAGAAAACAACACCGCTTTTAAGTACTACTCTGTTCAACTTGTCACCATATGCTTGAGAGGTTGGCCCTGCGACAGGCTGGTGACCTGTACAGGGTGTACCCTGCCTCTCGCCCTACGTCAGCTGGGATAGGCTCCAGCCCCCCCGCGACCCTGAACAAGATAAGCGGAAGAGAATGGATGGATGTGATGGATGGTGCTTGAGAGGGCGTATACATTTGTACCAGTGTGTAAAGGACAGCAGACAGCTCTATCGAGGTTGGACAAGAACTAATTGAAAAATAAAAGCAGGGATCAACCCCCCTGGGAAGACAGTCATACTATCAAGCTAGCATGCACCATAAGCCACAATCACTGGACCATCCACCTGTCAATCAAACCCCCCCCCACCCCACCCATCCATCTGTTAGCTTGTGTGACCATATGGGTTGCTTGTAAATGGTTCATGTGAGTTTTTGCTGACTCAGTGAAGCAAGTAGTGATTATGCTAAAGTGCTGCTAGATGACAAGAGTGCATTGTGGTGATTAGTGTGAAGAAGGCAATTAAAGCACTGATGTAAACTCTTTTGTCCAACTCCAACTGTGCTGTGATCATGCCGTAGGAAAAAAAAAAGTCTCTTGCAATATGCAACTGTGCATGCATTTGGTTTTCTTTTCTCCGTTTTTTCCGTCTGTTCCCTCTCTGACTCACCTTCTGGGCTGCTGTCAGGCTCATGTTTCCTAATCTGCTTAAGTTGTGTGAGTGTATGTAAGAGAAAAAAACAAAACAAAACAAAAACCAGGGAAATCCCAAGATACTTAGGCCAGTGCTAAAACACTCAACAACGTCTGCAAATCCTCAAATTTCCTCCCAGCATATGGCTGGTGTTTTGAAGCTTAAGTGTAAGTTGGGAGGATGGCTGGATAACACAGAAATACTCCACAAAGCACTCAAGTCTAGACAAGCACAAAGGTTTACTCCCCCTTTTATTTATTTATTTTTTTTAAAGTTGTTGGCCATGACTCACTTCTATTTGCAGAAACATCAATAGGCAGAAGAAACCATTCAGAAATACAGTCCCTACTGCGCTGAGCAGAGAGCCAGTCAATTAGAGAGAGCAGTGGAGAGGAAGCACAGCCAGTGGGCTCCGTGTAAATGCTGCTCTTTGGCTCTGTGTACGTCTGCGCTTACTTACAGTTGCCTGAGCTCACGTGCATTTGTTTATCTGATAATGGATAACGTGATGTGAGTGAAACTGTTAATGTGTGCCATTAGAACCATTTTGTGTGATTCATTGTGTGAATCAGTCAGAGCGATTCACCGTGGGAGTGGTCATTATTTGTACTCATTATCTGTGATTAGCCACATTAATGCAGCAAGAAAGGAAGAAAAGGAAAAAAAGAAAAGAAAAGGCTATTGTGATGATGTCTCTTTGGTTTGGCTGAGCTGTTGCTGCTTTGCCTTTCAGTGATAAGATCAGACCAAGACACAATTCAGACACACAAATGAGAAGATCACATAGACATAAATAAAGGCTGTGTATAAATTACAGACCTTATGTAATGATGGGACATCGCTAGCAGAAAACGCCACATCAGCACTGACTCTGACCATAAACTGCCCCTGTGGGGACATGTTGGGCATACGGATCACTACTACAGACCATCTTAAAATGAGATCACATCAGCCACAAAGCCAATTAATTATTTTACCAGATCTTTATTCTGATGTTAGCGGCATGTATCTCTGAAGTTTCAGGATTGCATCTTTCACTCTTGCAAAGCTATTACATCGCTGTCTTCAGCTAGAGATATAAACACCTCCCAAAGTACTCAAAAAAAAACTGTCTTGGAGACGACACGCACACAGATAGACAAAAATAATACATTGAAAAAGGACATTTAAGGGTAATTTATGCATGCAAAGTTCAAATTTACTATCAGACAAATATTAAATTCAAGGCAAGTCATTACTACAGTTTACAGAAGACACACTTTAAGCTACTACAGCCACATTTGCACTTCTGTAAAGAAGACAGACAGGTTTTAAACATTTTTTTCCCCCAAATTTGAATATTTAGTTCAGTGTACAACATTAAGTTCACAATAAAAGTCTTTCATGGTAGCATCTATCTTAACTAGGGCACAGGAGAGCCAGTCCCAGTGATTCATGGCTCATGTAAAGCAAAGACTGTTCCTTACTTAATTAACAGAATTAAGTTACATTTTAGTTTACTTACTAATATTTATTTATGGATAATTTTTACCCACATACTGAGGACTAGTTTAAACTTGTTTTCATTTAATATTCTGTACTTGATTTGGTTGACACCCCCCCATTTTACCTTCAAAATTGCTTCAGTTCTTCATGGCACAAATTCAGCATGGTGTTGGAAACATTCCTCAGAATGTGTGTCCACGAGTCAATCAGAAAGAGGTGCTCATGTGCACATGTTTATCTGCACACACTCTGACAGGCTAAAATGTGGGCTACCTCTGTCAGCTAATGCACCCTGACACACACACACACACACACACGAATTTTTCAGCAAAGAGGATTCATCAGCCCTAACTTGTTTTTAACTGCTCAATAGAGTAGTCCCAACACGTGCATACATCGATGTTTTAGAAGATTAAAATGGGGGACAACATCTAAATGACATGATTAAATAGGAGATAACGTCAGAGTCAAGGACTGACTTGTAGAGGAGGAGGAAGAGCGGAGTTAGAAATCAATGCGGCCTCAGTCTAATATGTCACTACAATGCAGAGAAAATGCATAAAGGTGTCAACACAGCTCCACATGCTAAGACACATGGAGAAAGTGCACAATCACAGTCACCTGACTCACCATAACTGGAGAAGAGAGAACGAACAGCACACGCTGCCTCAGAGAAGAAAAAAACAACTTTTAATTAAAGTCGCAGGCTGGCAGAAATGTCCGACCTAAAAGGCTCACACCTGGAGTCCCACTGCTCCTATTTCTCCCTCAGATCCAGTACTTCCTCTTTTTTATAGCTCTCTGACAGCACTCATTCAAATGAAGGCAATGTTGTGTACAGTCACATCCCATGAGGAAACAAGAAAGATATAAAGAGCAGTTACTGTGTGGAAGCTGTAAAACACACTCAGAGCATCAACATGTCTGAATAATTGAATAATTTCTCATCATTTGCCAGCTGGTCAATAAAGACTTTCCTTTGTTTTATGGACTATAAGAATCACTACTGTCAGTGTATGTTTATGAGGTTCGGGTGCATCTAGATCTACTGCACCTTGAGAAACCAAAAACTTGATTTCTGTTTCAAATAATTTAACAATTTGCAGCATGATGCACAGCAAACTGCCCAAACTTAATTCTGAAGCTTACAAGCTGCTGTAGTGAAGCCAACTGCAGATTAGTTGAGTTTTCATACTTGGAAATGATTCAAATCACCATGTTTCTGCAAGCTTCTGTCTAACAAGCATTTGAAGTGATAGAATGGCCTGTGACTACTTTATAAAATCATTTTAGTATGTAACCTGGGTTTCTCCAGCCTCTAAAACCACTTTACCCACAGGACTGTTATCACATGGGGAACCGCACACATCAAACAATCAGACTCATTTGTAAAAGTACACAGTCCTGTACACTGTCCATTAAAAAAAAGAGACATTTTGTCATCAAGACAGAGCAAAAACTCAACTTTTAGGCAGGCCCAGAGTGCCCAGCTCGGTTCATTTAAATATTTCTGCTGGATTTCATCACCATTGTATCATATCAGCAGCAGAGAAGACTTGGGGCACTATCCTCTTGTACAAATTTGAAGGTCATAGCGAGTGAGCAAGCAAGGAGTTCAATAAATGGACACAAAGGTGACTGCTGTGGACTTGATGATCTGGCCTCGCAAAAGGCTAAAAGCTGCACATATCCAAGGAAACATATCTTGCGATACCACTAAAATGCTTGGCTGCTGCTGATGGCCATAACACCACCCATTACCTGAACAGACAGGCTGAATGAACGCACTGCCAGTGGAGACCTCAGCGCATATGAAGAAGATGAACCCAGTGTTTGTTGGCACAGGAAGGGTCACTGTGATGAGAGGTGAACCAGTGTTCACTGCAGCCCTTCCTGTTTTTTTTTTTTTTTTTTAACAAGGGTTTAAGGAACAAAAGATTTTGTTAAAATGAAGATTTAATGCCAAGGAAAGTTCAAACTAGCTGTGACCTTCAATCAATCCATCCGTCAATCAATTTATCGATCTGTGAATGAGGATAAGTGTGGAGTATTGTGTGGAGTATTGTGTGAAATTTGAGATACATTCATGCGTTTGATGCTGTTCTTGCTTACTTTCTGTAATCCACAGAATGCTTAGGGAAATTAGTGCAGCCCATGAGGAAACACAGACACTCTCCTTGTGTCACTCACACCACAGACACATTCACGGTTACTCATGGGCTCTGCTGTGTGTTGATTGGGTTAAATCAATGAGGCCTCAGTTAATAAGGCATGGCTCCTTTCAAACAGGCTAACACACACTGAGAGAGCACTGGCTAAAAGAGTCAGTGTAACATTCGGCAAAAGCCAAGTGTTTAAATCTGCCATCTGCACAGACAACTACTTCAGCAGTTTCAGAGCAAACAACTTCCACATGTGGTGGAAGAAAATCTATTACAGAACGTGAACGCAACGAAAGGAATTGGAAAAATAGAAAAGTGCCACAAAGCCGTCAATGTTCTCATCAGAAAACAGACCTAGAATACAAATTTGCTGAGTAGATTGTTTTTAAATAAGTCATAAAAGGAAGGTCGACACAGGCAAAACAAAAAAAAAAAGCGCATTAAATGTTCAGTGACATAGTACCTGCATTTTCTTTCATTTAGTAAATAAAATCAATCACAAAAATTGGAAGCAGAAAATATGTCATTTGCAGCGACAGGAATAAAATATGCAAAACATATGCTGTTCTTTAAATAGGTCAGGGATTATAGGCTGAGTGCCTGCTCTCCCCTTTGCTTTGTCCTCATACTATGCTCTTCATTTCTGTCTCATCTTTCCCTGCTTCTGTCAGAAGTCTGTCTGTTGAAAGGCAGTTCTTCCTCCCCACTCTCGCCTTCCAACAGAAAGCGTCTTGACTTGTTGTCAGCTGGCGCAATATAAATAAACTTGAACGAAACTGAACAAACATTTTAATCTGAGAAGCATATGTGGAAGTTCATTCCAATACATCGGTACCTTCAGGCAGCTGAAAAACAATGGATCCCAGACACGTCGAAGAGCTCCCCAGAGAATCACTCCTGGGGTGTGTGCGTGTGCTTAAGTAAAGATCTGCCGTCTATAAATATTTCTGTATAACTAGCCAGTTAAATCTGCATTCTGTCCCCAACCCAATGACCGCAGCCCGATGTCAGCTCACATTACTATCACGGTTAACTTATCTTGACAGACAGTGCTAAATCCACCTGTCACTCTCAATATGCCATGACGACGCTCCGTGTTGACGCAAATGTTTTCTGCTTGCCAATAAGCTGCTGTCGTGGTGTCAGGAGGTAATCGGTGATGCCGGCAGGACTGCTGCATTTATACAAGAGGGAAAGTAAAACTTTTAAAACTCAACAGCTTGAGTAACACATTAACTGATGGCACACTCCATACTAAACAATAACCCTCTGCAGGGATGGTATGGATTACACTATTTCAGCTTGGCACACGCTAACTATAAATGTACTCATATGTTGATCTATTGCAGTAAAACACACCAGCTAAAATCCCTGTTTGTCTTTACGGTTTTACCTGCTCCCAAAACAGTTTTCTTTTGTGTTAAGTGTTAAAACCATTATTGCATATTTTAGAAGATCGGGACTCAGCTGAGAATTGACTTGCCACTGAGAGACTGCCAGCAAAGTGTGCAAAGCCTTTAAATAACAATGATATAAAATCACCTCCCATTTCTTGTTTCCTTTTGTTGGTCGCTCACCAGGCTGCACAGCACAAAAATACCATCTCTGAATCAATTCTTTAATATCAAATCTGAGTATGACAGCAGCATATAATATTCTGGGTGTGTATGCTGTGTAGCTACACAAGGAGTCGACTCCTTGACAGATAAATCAGAACTATTGGAAACATTTTTGTCCACTTTCTATAAAGAAGGCCTACTGTGCTTCTTCTCATTTTGTGTAACATACTGTCTGAATGGTGGATGCTCATTTTAAGCATGGCCACATTTTCAAATAATGAGGTCAGCAGCTATTAAACTTCTCATTTTCTTTAAAATCAGTCAATAGGCCTCGTTTTCTCCAACAATACAGAAGAAGATATGATTCTCATATCTGAAAAGCTAGAAATAGAACTCCCGGTAGCAGTTCAATCAACTTATTGATAAAGTGGCTAAATGTTGCGATATAGAAACAAATTCTTATGTGAATATGCAGATGTATATTTTACATTGAAGAGTTCAATTAATCATTTTTCTTGAAGGAGATCTAAAAAGATGAATCACAAAATCAAAGAAAATGTAAAGAAAAAACTATACACTAATTATATCCTTTAAAAAATAAACAAAAATAAAGAACCATATCAAAAATATTAGAAACCTCAAAATAGCGATAACCCAGTGATTAATGAAGTCGTAATATGGCTGAATTCTGATAACCATGAAAACTTGTGCAAATCGTTTTCACCTCATTAAGCTACTCCTGCTGCCCAGCAGAGTGTAGGAGGACATGGTACAGCTCCTACACTCGCTTTCTTTCACATCATCCTGCTAGCTCTCCCTCTCTCCTCTCCGTTTCTAGGAAGCAGGTCTGGCTGTGCACATTTGCAAACTAATAAAAGTCAGGGGGAAGAAAAGTTGCTGCTTCAGTGTGAAAATTCAATGTGGGAATTGTGCTGCCTACCTCAGCAATTTTCTTTAGGGATTACATCATGCCCTACAGCCAGCTAACACTGTGTGGGCACAGAGAAGCAGCCCCGAAAACTGGTTCTGTACAGAGAGCCTGGCTGCAGTGAATGAGCACACACACACATTAGTTTTTAGAGTAGAAATGTATGCTCCTGAGCCAGCACTCAGTGGAGTAATTAAAGAAAGAGACTATGTGTGTGCGTGTTCTGGGTGGATGACATGATATTCCTCTGTGTCTCCAGTGCTGTTCTCAAAAGATTTAAGTGAGCTCAGCCATAACAGATCCAATCCTCCCAAGATAAAAGACAGCGAGGAGAAGAGGAAAACAAAAAGCCTGCCTCTTGTTCATCTCCTGGCTTTCCTGGCCCCGTGTAACCATGACAGTACAACAATGGTTTCACAGACATATAGTCATTTTGTTGACAGTATACATTTTGGGCTTTTAAACCTCCCTGTTGTGCCATCATCAATCAAGTGGTGACACTGGGGAAATTAAAAGTCTTTATGATGGTCTATCTTTACAGCCTGGGCATGTTACCCCATTTAACATAAAGCATTTCAGCGGCTGCAACCTTACATAAGATTCTAAGGAGAGAACCAATGGGAATCCTGCCTCACTTCATTCTATGCAAATATGCTGATGCATCAAAAAGACTATAAAACAAGAGAAGCTTTGGTGTATATGTAGAAACATTTAAATATCCAAATTTTATTTTAAAACTCAGCCTGCTCGTAAAGCTCCTGATTTGTTTGCTCAAGAAGGCAGACAAGGCAAAGTTTGCTGACAACAAACAGCTGCTGAGGCAGATGTGGAGTGTTCTTTAATGGGTGTCGTTTCTCCTTGGAGCTTTCTCAACTGTGAGTGGGTGAGTCCAGCAAAGATGGTGATCAGAAGCACCCATCCTCACCCACAAGCACTTACGCACATCTCTCACAGTTACGTTCACACACATACGAGAGTTGTTGGTACTGAGAGTTATAGAAATTCGATGTTTATGTCACAGATTACCAAACCTCTAGTATCCTCAGCGCCCTAATTCAAAACCAATAACTCACCAAACCCTACTTTAACTGCCAAGTCTTTGATACACTACATGGAAAATTAATGTCTATGAATCTTTAGTGGTGAATAAGATGTACTTACTGGACTTCGGCTCAGGGCTGTGCATGCTCAGTCTATAAAGTGATGTGAAAATGTCAAAAGCATCATGAGCTTAATTTTCTAAAAATAACCAGGTTGGTTTTTATATATATATATATATATATATATATATATATATATATATATATAAATGAAACATTACTCTATTCATGGTGAAGAGGTGTGACATGGGGAGGTGTGAATGTGTCATAGTACCCTTGACCATACAGCAAATACAAAACATTGAGGGTAATTATAAAAACCACCATATAACATTATCCCTGCAGTGTTACATTTGTAAGCCTGAACATTTAGTTTTGTACCTGCAAATATAAATTTTGCTAATTTGCTCTTTTCCCCCCCACGGGAGCGTGTATGCTTATAGAAAGAGAGGGTAATTACATGATTGACTTTTAAAGACCAAGTACAAAAGGACTTGGAAACCTGCTTCAAGTCGGTTGTGTTTAGTAAGGCTTCTTTTAATTTTGCATTAAACTTCCTCATATTCAAAAAAGAAAACAGGATGTTTGACGTTAAAATGATGACTACACAATGCAGCTGAGTTATGCGTTAGATATAGCGCAGCATATGACATTGTTACAGACAAAAAGATTCTTATTTAATCCAAACCAGAAACTACTGGACTTTGGCAGACTACCAATATGCAGTTTCTATGTGCTGTAATTCTGTCCTGGGGCGTACTTCCTGTCTGTTCTTCCCAACCTGTGATTTGCCTTTCACACTGCTGCCCTTCATACCAGGTCAAAATCACAATAACTACATTTATATCCGAGTTTAAAGGAATCTGAAACATTTCTAGAGTAATACACATTTTATTTAACATGAGTGATTTACTTCTCTTAATACTTTTTTGAAGAAAAGACAACAGTGAGCTTTCATTTTATTCAGACCCCAAATTTCAGCATGCACATTTTCCATTTCAGCAAACAGAAAATGATCCCTCCACTTGATGTTACAGTAAAGCTACAAAATGCTAACTAAGCAAGTGTCAAGAGCTGTGAGGAGCTGTGGTTTCAAAGTCTGAGCGTCATCACTTAGGCCGAGGTCTTTGTTCCCCCTTTTCCTTTATCCAGCCTGATTGCAGTGATAATGACTGGCTACTCTGACAGAGCTCACCACTGTGCTAAGGAAACGACCCGAGCACACTTTCATTGAAAATAAGCTGGAAGACTCCCACAAATTAGTTATTAGAAAAAAAGAAAAAAAGTGGAAGGAAGCACACGAAACCACCATGAAACATGTAGCACAGGCACGCAGACTTAAAATATTTTACATTGTGTATGTATTCTTTAATACAAACTGCACAAGAGTGGTGAAAAAGATGCCAGTCAGAGAAGACTCATGGATGTAGTGAAGGGGGACATCCAGAGGGTTGGTGTGACAGAAGAGGATGCAAAAGACAAGCTGAGATGGAGGCAGATGATCCTCTGTGGCAACCCCTAAAGGGAGCAGCTGAAAAAAAAGAAGATGATGCATTCTAATACAAATGTTCTGAGATGAGGCTAATGAAGAGGTTCCCATTACCTACTTCACAACCTGTGCGCACACATCCAGAGCACTTCCCTGCAGAGAAGAGAGTGATAAAAGGCATGTCCCTTAATAACTCAATTGAGTGACAATTCTACTGCTGCATATCTTCATGTGCCATACGCCTGTAGGCAGCAAGAGATAAGGACCCCCCTCTGCTACAGATTTATATGGATGAATTGCTGCTGTCCCCCCCTTCAGCAACCCCCAAACCAAACCAACCAACTAACGTTACCATGGCACCCAGCTCCTATACATTGTAATTAGCTGGTCTAAATCCCAGAGGCTTGGGATAGTTGGAAACATCTCACTGCTTCCATAGATTAGGACAACCACAGTCACACATAGGGCCCAAAGCTGTCCTACCCGGTGTCCCACACACACACACACACACAAGAGATCACATCCAAGTGCAGACACACATACTGAACATACCCACACACAAAGAGACACCAACTATGTTTTCCAGTCCTCTTCCCATATCCATCCCTGTGCTTGTAAGCAGGTATAAGGAGATCAAGTACAGCTATACAATGCCAAAACACACACACACACCACAGTTAAAACAAAGCAGCTCTACTGTGTGGGCATCTGGTCCCCTCTGCGTTTGTTCGTGGGCATGTGTTAATGGAAAGTGTATCAAACCGTGTAGTGAAACAAAGGCGCTACAATGAGTAAAGCTATTAAAATGCAAGCGGCTGTCGACAGCCCTCAGGGCAGCCCTAGCAGAGACTGTAGTGTCTATTGCTCTCCACAGCCCAATTAGAGGAATATGCTGCAGATTAGAAGCAGTGAGATTGATATACTTCACATGTATCTGATAGAAGCAGCACCGTGCAGCTCAGGCAGGCTCTGTAAAAGCTTTAGATCATCATAACGCCCTTTGTGGATAGTGCTGATTTAAAAAGGGGAGACTTACTAGAGTGTACGTATTGCTAAATAATAAAAAAAAAAAAGTTTGCAATAAAGACCACATTAATCTTGAAACTAATTAGGCCAAAAGAGATGAGAGACGATTTGAAAAGAAAAAAAAAAAAAAACACTAACTGCCAGTGTGTGGGTGTACACTCCAAGTAAGAGTGCATCAAATGTTTTGCTGGATTTAACCATTTGCAAGGCCATTTCAAAAAATTTTGAAGAAAGATTTTTGAAAGATTTGCTGGCTTACAGGAATGACACATGCAGAAATATTTTGAAAACTGCTAAGCAACTTATTTTAAAATTTTAGTCAACACCCTGTTGAATCATATCCTCGTGTGTGACCACTTTGAAATGTTAAAACTGAAACCCACTACCAGTCTGCCAAACCAGTGTATACACATCAGCCTGACTGGTGTAACAGTGCTTGCACATTATTGCACCATACCAAACAAAATATTTATGCTTTCCTTTCAAGCTTTCGGAGCCAGCCTCCAGGTTCCAGAATCAGACGCAGCTGGTTTGAACCAAAGGGCAACCTACAGAGCTTAAAGCCAAGGAGGAAGTGGCAAAAAACTGCAGTTCTTTTAGCTGCCACTTGGGGCAGGCTCCCAACAGACTTCAGAGTTAAAATGCCCACGCAACAATATGGCAATGACCAAACACTAACTTTGAAGCTTTAAAATGTGGAGTCCAAAATGAATCTTTTATACTCTCTGTGGTTTAAACAGACCAAGCATTTAAAACAAAGTGTAGGATCAAACCCCACTGAGCCGAAGCACAATTCTTAATGGTGGCTCCTGTTAATAACTACACGCTGGCTGAACAATTCTGAATTCTTGAACTGTGAGAGTTTGTTTGAGGTGAAGAAACCAACCATGTATTTTTACTGTTATGTTGTTAAAAAGTCTCATCCTCTCATTACCAGCCATCCTGTTCCCCTGTTGGGCATGAATGTGAATGCATGCACAAACTTTACAGACACTGAGGCTGACCTTAGCACCTGTTGTAGAAGTTTATTTTTACAGATTTCGATGTGACCCTGGAACGAGTGACAGGAGAGATAAGAGAATTTGTGGATGCAGCATGATGCCTGATAAAGTGAGAGAGCACTTGAACCACAAGGCCATCTGGCACTCAGAGAGGAGAGAGGCATTGTCGATATCACTCCATTGATTTTGAGTTTGGTCCTTCTATAAAAGGTCATGGTGAAGAGGTGGAACAAAAAGAGGACAGTGATTTGAAAGACAGGCCTTCCTACAGAAATCACTCACTGTAACAATGCCATATTATTAAAAGAGAGGGAAAAAATGGTGAGATGACAGGTGAAACCAAGTCAATAAACTTAACAAATGCTAATCAAGTATGGCATTAACAAAGCAAAAGGGAAAAAAGTATGAATCCATTATATAGTAGGTTACATGCTTGCCTAATTTTCTCCTAAAAATACAAACCTAGAAAAATGATTTTAAGAAAATCATATATTTGACCATACCGCCACCATCTCACAAGTTTAAACACCTTTTCAAAGATTTGTTAACCCACTACCTGCCTTAATACTTCTTTCATCCAGGGTTTCTTTATTGTCAGGCACAGCGAAAGATGACTTCCTGAGGCCAGCAGGCCAGCGCTTACTGGGGCCTTTAATTGCTAATGAAGCATACAAACACATGTAAACATACAGTGAACACACACAAACACACCAGATAGAAAAGACTACCTTTAGGTTGAGGGATTCTTGGTTTGACAGCTTCAGTCATACAGGCTGTAACCAAACACATAAACAGTCAAATTTTTATCCAGATCTAAAAATGTGCTGCAGGCCCATTTAAGAAAACTTTAGGTGATATATGCCCTATATGTATTCATTTACCTGAGTCTGGGATGGTGACTGGTTGGTGCTCGATTGCATCCATCGGCTCTCTTTACTCATAATGGCTTCATCTCGCTTTCCTGTCTCCTCCTCTCCTTCCCTTTTTCCCCCTCCTCTCCTCTCTTCCGCTCGACTACCCTGAATGCTTAATGATGGTCCCTGCCTTCCGGGAGCATGTAAACATGCCAGCCGCACTATTGGCCAAGGCAGAGGAGTTATTCTGTGCTGATTGGCTGGGGCAGGCCAGGCATGGATGGCAGAAGAAAAGCAGGTTGGTGGTTACCATAGCCCTACAGCATGACTGCTGTCCATAGTAACATACCACACACACACACACACACACACACACAAAACACACAGTTCTAGCCCCTGAGGACATGGTGAAGGTCCCTACAGACACAAAACACAAACACACTCCGACACATGACACACCCGCTAACATCAAGCACAACAAAGGATTTCAGAGCTTCACCCATGTGAAAATGGCGAGACGCCCTGCGAACAGAACCTGGCTAAAATTGTAAATTAAACTATTAAAAGATGGATTATGACTCTGCTTAAACTTGATTCATTGATTCAGATGAACAAAAACAACATCAAAAGTCAGTTTGATATGTTGTTGAATGGATTTTGAAGTCAAATGGAATACTTTAAAAACAGCACGAAACTGGGCGGGGGGGGGGGATCACCACAGTTCTGTGTTGGAAACAACAATTCCTGTGATCTTTTCATGCCAGTCTACTTGATATGATTTTGGCAGTAATCATGTTAATGAATGAGGCAGCACACAGTTTTATTCATGTTACAATTAGTCTTCTATATTCACTTGTATCATCATACAATCGAAAGTCAAAAATGTAAACTGCTAAAAATGTAAACTGCTAACTTACCATTAGATGAGTTGCCTACCCATGAAGGTACCGCAGCTAATACAATGTGGACACTTAAAAAATATATATATATCCCAGGTCATTTTATGCCATTTCAATTTATGTCACAAAGTTAGCACTTCACTCACCTTAAAGTGAAAGTTCTGTAAGCTGGAATTCTGCATATGGGAAATAGTTTCATTTAATTTCACTACTGCAATAACCGCACTTGGCTGTTGTTCAGCCCTAGTAATCGATGAGATCTTTGTTTCAGCTTGTTTACTACATGTGAAAGAGTCACCACACCACACTAAGTGGAGAAAAAAGCATCATATATTATTCACAACCTTGTCACTGAATGAACCCAGGCCGCCGAGGTACAGTGGAACACCAGCTGGGTTGTTGGCGAGTGAGCAGCCAGTGTTTTGACACAGTGACCGATCTCTTCCTTTCACTCCTTTCAGCTGGACTCACTCACTTGAAAGGAGGAGGTATTAAACATATCCATGTTTTAATGTTTAACCACTTCTTCGCAATTACTTTAATTGTGTATATCAAAGGAGATGCATCTTCTCTCTTAGAACCCCATTAATAGTTCTGGAAATTGAGTACAGCATCCACAGTATATAGCATGTCCTCTAAAGTGGATCCTGACAAAGACATTATGAATACATATCTGCTAGCTAATTGGTGAAATTGTTCTTTCCTCATTAGTGTTTCCAGAATCTTACATCAGACACTCAAACCACAGAGCATTTGGTTCAACTGCATCACACAGCTGTTTGTGGACTGTTTTGGAGAAGCAAACATGATGTCTGTTACATAAGCCCGTACTCCTGAGGAGGCCGGATAGGAAGATGTTTGAACACAAAGCAGAGTAGCAAGGTACTGAGGAGGCAGTAGAGATGACTGCATTACATAACAGTGCTTTTAGGCTGACTCAGATTCTTTCTCCCCTACTGTATGTGTGCATGTGTGTGTGTAATGCTCTAAATGTGTTTCTATAGCTACAGCAGCGAGAAATGAAGGCACAGATCCATCCATTTATCAACATAATGGATGAGATTGAACGATAGAAAGAAAACAGTGCAAGACTTCACATGCAGAACAGATGAAATTACACAACACGGTTCCACTCCGACAAAGCAAAACCCTTCCTCTGCCTGGAGTGTGAGCGCATCTCAATATGGTAGCAGCAGTAGTATCAACCATTAGTTTGTTTTTAATTATTAATAATGGTCTGATCAGGTATTTATGTCCTGTGACAATAGTCACAGCAGATCTATTGCAATACATGCTGATTTTAAATGTCACAAAAGGCACAAAGGTGACCCTGTTACAGGTTTTTGTACCTGTTGCTGCACTTTTCGTGACCTTTGCCTCTTTTCAGGCACTTCAGCGATTAAAATAGGAAGCCCAGGCTCCAATATTTTACCAACAGTGAATAAAACGCATCCTTACAGTGGGTTGAGGTTTTAAGTGGCTCTTCTGGCTTGTATTGTGTTGTGTTCTCTCTGTGGTCACACCATAGCTGACATGTTTGGAAACACTACCAGATCCCATTGATTTGGATGTGTTGCTGCTGGCAATTGAGGACACAGCTAGTGGCTATGTGAGCAGAGTGAGACTGAAAGAGAGCTAGGGAGTTTGGTCCAAATAGATTTGCAGGGAGTGATAAATGGCACATCCTCTGTTGTATTAACCTCCCTTATGAAATTCTGCTGGGAAGCCATCCAGAATCACTTTGCTATGCCCCAATTTGCTGAAGCAAGCCCTGTGACAACCAACTAACTACCAACATTAAACACTTAAAGACAGAACTGGGACTGCTGCTGGCCAATAGTGAAGTCTATCCATTACAGTTTATGGGCTGCAGAGGGGAACCAGACAATAAGTGTCTGTGAAAACTCTGGTGATTACGGATGTGAGGTTTGGCTAATTCTGGGCTGATACAGATGTTTAAACAAATGCTTTGGCCAACAAATGATGTTGATATCAAATTTTTTTGTTGTCATTTATTGATTCTTTTGTACCAGGGGAACAAAAGCCTTCTATCACAGTATTTCTGGAGCACAAATCCCACTTTACAAAGTCTTGACAATGAATCTGAGATATACAGGCTGCAAACAACAGACAAAGATGTCATCGCTCATTCAAAATGTTATCAGCCTACTGAATAGTAATTTCCAGTAAGGGGTTAAAGTGGGCTGGAACAATCTGGAACAGTGTTCCAGCACCTACGGGTAATGAGCAATCAAATCTGATAGGCAGGTTAATGCAGATTTCTGCCGAATGAGTTCATATTTTGTGACGGCGTGGCGATACTTGCTCAGTAACAAGAAAATAAAGACATCCCACAGCCCACTAACACCCTCAACCTTTTTCCTTCCCGTCCCTGTGATACTTTCAAGGTGCACATGTAACTACTTTATAAGTGGAGGATAATTTCAAATGCAGCTTTTCAAACAGCACAACAAATATCAGCAAACACACAAACTGTTTCTGGGCAGAATGCATGAATGACACTGAGATTTAGGGAAGGGATATAAAGAAGAAGACCAGAGAGGGACATGAGAGATTATTTTCAATGGTAAGGGCTGTTTAGCAAGTGACATTTGCATATTGAAGTATATTAACTCTGTGTTATTTAAACTTTGCATGAAAGTTTGCCAACTAAGCAGTTTGGTACAGTGCAGTGCAGGCTAAACTGGTTAGTGCGCAGTATTGCAGTGAGGTTTACAGTAATGCGCTATGTTGAACTGGTACAGAGCCCACATGGTGTTCACACTCAATGTTAGGTTACATCAAGGGTAGTAGATATCAATTTATATTTAAGATGATTATGCTGATTAGATTCACTCACTGAAGTTTTATTCTAGCTTCATATTGTCTAGGGGTTGGAAAATCAGCTATGGGGGTGGTGTTAGCTTAAGTAGGCTCAACTATGACACAAAAGTTAAAGACTTGTCTTTTTGGGACACCTGTAAGTTACAAAGTTTTGTTGTGTTTTCATTTGGTGTTTAGAATTCAAAGTTACTCAGTTTGCTTTAAGAACAAAAGTTGGTTAGGGTCTGGGCTGAAATAACCCATTCACAATGTTAAACACATGTTACAAAACTATATTTGTTAGTCAACCGTGACATTTACCACTAGAGATTTTACATCTTTACA
Organism: Pterophyllum scalare; assembly: GCA_024447675.2. Lineage (NCBI taxonomy): Eukaryota > Metazoa > Chordata > Actinopteri > Cichliformes > Cichlidae > Pterophyllum > Pterophyllum scalare. The sequence continues at coordinate 66,520 of JAMQGT020012385.1, read as the reverse complement.
CAACTGCTAGATTTCTACATTAACCCTGTTGTTCCCTGTTTATCACCAGTTATAGGGGATGATAACAGCCCACTGAGCCTGATAGATGGTAGAGGGCTACAAGTGGTTATTCAGTTGGTTAATAAAAACCAAACAGAGTCTTCAGTAAATACCGGCTGAAACCAGTTTTCGGCCAATAAATCTGTCCATTTCTCCAGAGGCACAACCCCAAAGTGGTGATCCAATTCTGACTACAGGCACCACACAATATATTTTGAATGAGGACATGCGGTGTGATGGAGGAGGATGGTAGGGATAGGGTGAGGTGGGGGCAGATGATCTGCTGAGGCGACCCCTAAAGGGAGCAGCCAAAAAGATGCACCCTCTGGATGCATAGACGAGAGAAATCTTCAGCACCTGAGACTCAGTGTATGATTGGAGCACCCAGATAGGCAGCAGATTATTCCTCACCAGAATCTGTTATTGCGTATTAGTATCTACAAGTACTGGCAGCAGAAAGCAGGGATTGCGTAGCACATGTTAACCCTTGACAAACTGCCAAATGGCCCAACCTGACTCACACAGTGATATTTTAATATGGTTTGCTGGGCTGAAGTGACAAGATGTACCAAAACGAGAAAAGATTTTTAATGCTTCCTCAAAGCTGCGTGGAAATTTGAGCCTTCCTCACTGCGGATTATGAAAATCATTTTTGGCATATATGCATGCGTATGTCTGTGCACGTGCCACCTCTGCTCTGCCATGCCATAATGCCCAAATTCTAGCTATTACATAATCAAGCTTTCCTTTGATGTCGCCTTAGCAGCACGTGGACCTAAAGCAAGCCAGAGACAAGTCTAGCTAATTCTCCGAAGGTTACAGTGCAGGCTGGCAGCAAGGCAGAAGTCAGAGGCAGTCTCCCACTCAGGCTGTGGAGGTGACAGTAGTGCTACAGTTCAGGCACAGCTTCCTGTAAAAGTCAAAATAAGGGACAATTATGATAACTCTGTGGGTGATTCAGGGATACAGCCAGTGCAAGTGAGGTTAAAAGCGTGCCAAAATGTATATACTTTGATGCCATTTCCAAACAAAGCTGCCAGAATGTGGTGTTTATATCAAGAATCTTTAAATCTTGATTTATTAGGCCTGTTATGGACTGACAACCTGAGGGTGTAACTGCCTCTTGCTTTGTGGCAGGTGGGATAGGCTGCAGCACCCCACAACCTGGAACTGGAAAAGCAGTTAAGGGAATGGATGGAAGCAAATGCGGACGCACTTGTGTGACTACTATAAACAATGAAAACCATTACAAAAATAATTCACAAGTGGATTTAATTGTTTCAATACACAAAATGAGGGGGGGGGAACTGTTGCAAATTAAACTGCCCTGACACACAGAAAAATGAGAACAAATGAAAAACACATTGTTGAGAGGCCCAATTAATTTTAATTAAGGTTTCTAAAACATCTACACTTCCATTAGCAGTGCAAGAGTAGTATAATTAACCAGTTGGTATAAATATTAGCAAGCTTACTGCAATGGTTTTGGCCTCTGCAGGCTGCATGTGAAACTCATGTTCATTACTGACCGCTCTGTCTCTTTGCTTTCCATCTGTCATCCATTTTTCCCCTCTATTCACAAGCATCTGGATAGTCCACTGAAAAAGTTGTGTAACCAAGGGCTGAGAGGGTACAGTATAAAATAAAAAATTAAAAAAAACTGCCAGGCCACGTGGCTAATCAAAGAACATGTTTAACAAATAATTATCTAAAACTGCGACAAACTAGAAAAGAAAAAATAAATTAACATATTTGTACACATCAAGGGCCCAACATTTCGACTGCACAAAAACAACTGAAGCGAGAAAGAAATAAAACAATCAGTGTGAACCACAATATCAGGCTAACAGATGGAGTAAGGCAGGGGTTAAGACAGAAAATGGACACACCAGTAACTACAAAAAGCTTCTAAAATCAGATCAGAGGTAGGAAAAAAAAAAGGCTTTTACCCTGCTGTAGATTACAACAAACTGATTAACTTTATGAAAATGTGTGAGAAACACACTTGAGACGGTGATCAACCACTCAAATTAGGACAAGAGGAGGAAAGACAAGAAAAGAGGTGGAAAGGGTGAGAGGAAAATTACAGGGTTTTACTGAAGCAACACACAACCCACACAAACACCCACACATACACACACACAAACCAACAGCCGTCTGGGAGTCTACCTCTCATACTGCTGACCCAACAAATGGATGACTGATAAGAGGTCTGTGCTGGCGATTCTGTTTGTGTACTTACACTGATGTGAGTGCAAAAGTTCTCTGTGCAGCTTTTATCATATTTAGTTATCTTAGCATGCATGAACCTAGATTTGTCTTTTATGACTTTCAATATTAGCAGAAGATGCAGTGGAACAGAGATGCGTGTGGAAAATGCCGTCTCAGTTAGCTGTGGTCCAGCAGTGCAGACAAACAAAGACTTCAGCCCCTCTGGAGGACAGCGTAGCTGTGGCTTTCAGCATCCTCTCCCACTGTACTTAGGGAGTTAAGGATGTTCTGGTCACTGCTTAACACTGAGACATTAGCACAGTTTCAGTGGCTGAAGAGAAAGGGCAATTACAGCCACATGTTTAGTAATCCACTACATCACAGAGGAAGCTTTAATATGAACGGTTTGGGGCAGGACTGAATCATCTTTCATCAATAACAACCAGTTATTTGCCATATAGTTAGAGCTACTGCCAACCTGTGTTATAACCCTTTGTAGAGGTCAGTGTAGTGGCATTGAAGCAGTGTACCTAATGGTGTACAGCTATTTTTGTAAGCCTTTCAAAGATGTGGTGCATTTTTTCCATTTTTCCCAAAGCAGAAAAAGAAGGTCAGTTCAGCGGCCACACGGGGACACAAACAGTATGAGCCAGATAAAGGCCAGGGGGGAAGCAAAACGATCATGAAATGACAGGTGCATAAAAAGAAAAAAGGATTGTGCCCTTTTTGCTGAGAATAGTTCATAATAAAGCCCTGTTTCAAGTCTGTTGTGATGGTAATAACCTGTCTGCTAGCATACACATCCAGCCTCATGCAGAATTTTAAGTGTGTTAAAGCACATCAGGTGTTAAATTCTGATGTATTATGTCATCAGAAATAGCATACATTAAAATAGCACAGAAAATTAGTATACTGTGCTATACCTGATGATAAAAAAAAAAATCATTATTATACAATTACATTGACCTGATCCATTTTTAAAGTAATATGCTAATATATGCACTGAGAATCCAGTGATGAGAAACCTGATGGCTGACACTAAAAAGAGTTTCTAGAGGGGTCTGAAAACTCATGAAATATAGAAACAAAGTCGCTAAGTTGGCAACACAGATAGTGTGCTCCTAATTCTAGTACCAAGCCCAGATAAATGGAAGGGTTGCATCAGGAAGGGCAGCTAGGGTGTAAAAACCAAACACGCCAATCCACACACCTTGACATCCTCTTAGGAAATAAGGGAGTGACTGGAAATACATCTGTTAAGTTTTTGCTAGCCATCCCATTTAATACACAGGAAATCACAGATGCACCCTGCTCAATGAACTAGCTACCCAGCACTAGCAGTAGCTGATAACGCCCCAGACTGGGTCACAGCTTTAGCATAGAGACATGAGAGCAGCATTAATCTTCTTATCTAGCTCTTGGCAGGAAAGCAAAAAGTGTCTCTCAAATAATCGAACGCCTCCTTCAAGTCTTTCTAAAAATAAAGCTGATCAACATGATTGAAAGTATGCAAAGTATGCAGCCTCACATTTTTTCTTGGCATTACTCATTTCCATACCTCATTTATCTAAAGGATGAATGCCTAAGAGTTTAATCTGATAATAATGCATCAAACCTTACATTTGTGTTTTTGCCTAAAATAACCCAAAAGAAACACATGTAGAGTGCAGTACAGTAACCACAGTATCACTAATGCACGGGTCCCTTCACTGTCAGTGGAACTACTGCAAGTATTTAATCAACTGCTTCCCACAAAATACACACATTTCAACTGTGTGTTTCTTTCAGTATCTTCATCCCACTGCCACCCCATCTCCCTCCTTCACTCCATCTCTGCAGATTAAGATATAGTAACAAAGGTGACACAAGACAGCAATTCCCAAAAGGCTGTGTCATGTGCCCAGAGCACCCAACACACACACACACACACGCACACACACATAGCTGCATCTGAATGGATGTGTGTATTGTTGCAAAGAGCTTCACATAGTCTCTTTTCTAAATTACAATGGGCAAAACCACTGCTCATATTCTCTGAGTAATTCATCCACAATCAAAAAAAAAAAGCAGGTCAGACTAATTTAGGTGGCAAACCAATGGGAACAGTTTTTCCTGCCGTTTCATTAATCAGCCTTGTAACCTTAAAACGCACAGCTGACAGCTGATCTCATGCAGTGTACGGTATGACACATCAGACCGTGTCTGGAGCGCAGCATAAAGACTACAATAAGGAGTGGTTTAAATATTGAACGTCAGGCAGCTTGTGTCCTCGATAGGATGGAACATAAAGTTCTACCTCCAGGTTGTAAGCATGACTCACTCTCCCTCACACTGTACAATCACTGGGCTTTCCCATGCTTCTGTGATTACCAGCCAGCAGAAAGTCTGACAGCAGTGGACACGAGTTGTTACCACTAAAAGAAAAGTGTGGGTGAGGGGGGGTTGACTGCTTTCTTATAGACAGCCACAATAATGCACACTTATTGGAAGTCCGGAGAAAATGCAAAGTGTTCTCTGTGTGCAGATCGCCGGGGTTGCAACATGAACAGGCAGTGGAAGAGATGGAGAAAAGGGGGGTGGAGGGTAAAATATGGCTGGGGTAAAGCGCGCACAGATAAATGAGGAGCAATGAGCGGAGAGGAGTAAATAGATGGATGGAGAGATACGTACTGCTGTAAAGGGTGTCGATCCAGGAGAGCCGGGGCAGGCCGCGAGCACTGAGGGGCTCCATCCTCTTTTTCTCTCCCTGTCTCAGTCACTCTCCCTCTTTCTTATGGCTTCAGTTCTTTTCTGCCGCTGCTTTTTGCGTTGCCTCGCTTCTTTTCTCTTATCCTTGAAAAACAGCCTTCATCTCGCAGGGAAAAGCAAGAAAAACCATTTGGGAAAAAATGTCAAAAGGCACCCCGGGGTCCAACAGGCTGACAAGCAAGGGAGCTGAGGAAGGAGCAAAAGACTGAAAGGTGTGTGTCTGTGTGTGTGAGAGCGCAAGAGAGAAAACAACAGGCTGGAGACGGACACCGCCGACCGTTGCTAGGGGAAGGGAGAAGCACTCATTCTCTCTCTCTCTCTGGCTTACTCTCTCACTCACTCCCACCCACCCCTCCTCACTCTCTCTCTCTCTCTCTCACTCTCTCTCTCTCTCTCTCTCTCTCTCACTCTCTCTCTCACTCTCTCTCTCTCTTGATTCTGCGTGAATGCCTCATCAGCCTCGCTCGCTCTCTCTCTCTCTCTCAGTGCCTTTGAGTAGAAGCAGGAATTCAGAAGCAGTGCCTAATGACTAAAGCAGCGAGGTTTGTGTCAAATGTGAACCGACTGTGAAATTCTGTTCCTCCTTCTGCGTTTTTTCTATATACATTACATCACTAAATAAATGCCAAATCCAGAGTTACTTCTACCATCTCCTTCTCTCCTTATGTATTAGGTTAGCAGCTTTTATTTTCTTGCATGTCCTGGCTTGAATTGTTTCATGTTGTTTATTTTACCAAGTAAATTACTGAAGTTTTAAGAGAACTCTACCCAAGAAGGGCAGCATAAGAACAATGCTATAGCTTTAACTGCCAAGATCAAATTACAACTTCTTCCTGCAAGCCATGTCTAACAAGCTATAGAAAACATCCTAAATATTACCCTATTTTATAAGTGCTTAGATTGAAGCTTTTTCAAAAATATATAGTAAATATATACAGGCAAAGAGGACCCACCCTTCAGAGAGAAAAAAAATGGGTTAACCTCTCCTGATAAAAGTTTAATGTCAAGTTCAGTGTGTGTTTATGTTTTGTTAATAAAGCAATGTCAAAGATAAGGACTTCATGGGCTTTTGAGTCACACCAGTCATAGCTGCACAACACGATGTGTTCAAGATCACAGCCGCTTGGCTGACACACACAATGACACACTTTGTGTGAAACAGAGTCAGTCATTTAGTTCACACACACACACACACACACACACACACACACACACAGAGAGAGAGAGAGAGAGAGAGAGAGAGAGAGGGAGAGAGGAGAGGGAGAGAGAGAGAGAGAGAGAGAGAGCAAGTGATGGGTTCACATGTCATGGTTTAAGCTAGTTCTGTTCCCATGACAACTAAGAATATGAAAGAGATGCACACATGTGCACGTGTGTGTGTGTGTGTCTGTGTGTGTGTGTGTGTGTGTGTGTGTGTGTGTGTGTGAGTGTGTGTGTGTGCGTGCGCTGTGGAAAGGTGCCTAAATACAGATGCCATGTATTAGATGATATAATACAGAATGTATGGTAGATGGAAGAACCATGGAGCCCGTCTACCATGGGCATCACTAAGAATAATAGATAAATAGCGAGTTTCCTTTACAATAAATAATTGGAGCTGGATTTTTTAGGGCAGGACTGAAACAGATTTATAGAGATTAAATATTTCCAAGTTATTTTGAGAAATTAAAATCATGGGGCCACTGTTTATTCACTTTCCACCAATGTATCACACTAGTTAGGACCTCAGGGTGAAACACCACTTAACTTCACTCTACCACCTATTCTTGTGCTATCCAAACTGTGTTGTGACAGTGACACCAAACTATACTTTACTGCATTACAATAAATAACATGTCATTTTTCATGATTATTAGTTGGGCTCTAACACAGAAACTGGTGACCGTACAACAGAGGACAACAAATGAACTTTTTTTACATTATACAATTAAAAATTTCAAAGTGTGCTTTAATGATTTTGGAATTAGCTTATTTAGCACATTAGCTCTCCTGTTGCTTCCTGTTCCCAGAAAAAGACCTGGCAGCACTGCCACACAGCACCATTCCTTTTCATCACGCCCAACTCTCACTGTGTTTATTAATGCGTGTGCTACATAGGAGGGCAATCACCAGACACAAGCATCATGCCAGCGGCAACAAAGCCTGATATGAAATTCTCCCCTCAAACCTCAAGCCTCCTCCCCCTTTCATCCTCCTCTATCCAGCATTGGGGGAAGGAAAGATGGGAGGGTTGAGAGCCAGAAAAACTTCAATTAGGACACAAAGGCTGACAGGAGGAACCCCACAACCAGTCTCCTCCTCTCCCCCCCAACCTTTGCAGGCAGAGCACCTGGCCCCGAGCACTGCTCTTTGTTTGGCTACAGAGCGTGTATGTGCCAGCTGGAGGAGATGTACACGAGTTAAACGACAGGGCATCCCATGAGCTCCACCAGGTTGTGTGTGTGTGTGTGTGTGTGTGTGTGTGTGTGTCTGTCTCTCTCTCTCAAGGCATTTAATGTATGCCTGCATGTGTTAATGTACACCAGGGTTATTAATGAATATAAATGTGTCATTGTTACGGCAAGAAAGCACACAGACATGACAAAACTACACAAAGTCAACACACACACACACACACACACACACACAAAAATATATGAGGTTATGTAAAGGGAAAGCCAAGCAGGCGGAGAAGAATACAGGGCTGGTGAGTGGCACTTCATCAAATATAGATTGATCTACTGTACAGCCTTACACCTCCTTTGTCTTAAATCTGGGCCAACAGACACACACATACACACACTCAGATGATTTAGGGTTCGGAAAGCAAAGCTGCCCACCTCCTCTTTCTAAATACCTCATTATTTAAGGGGAATAGCCAAACAAAGAGCGCACACATGCCACGCTCAAACACACACTGTATTTACAAGCTGCATGTACTGGAGTCCTTCTGGACTTTATAAGGCGACATTTATCAAACACGAATAAAACAGTCAAGTAGTGTGGTAAAAACCCATTACTAACTATCTGTGCCCCTCCCAAACACACAGCTAACATAGTCGGTTCAGGTGCTGTAGAGAGTAGCTTAAGTATGTGTGTGACTGCAGTCTGTCTTTCATAACACAAAACAAAGTTCAACACATCAGCAATGGGCCGTTCTCTATAAAGGTTAACTTTTAACAGCAGTCTTCCAATGTGTGTGTGTGTGTGTGTAGGACAAGATATAGACTTCAGACTATCATATTTTTTCAGAGTATCAAAAGGATTGTGGATTGTGTTGGATTGACATTATGAGTCAGATAGTCCTACCAACAATATCTGCTCAGAACACCCTCTTAATTGGACACTTTAAAGAATCACATGGCTGTGTACTACACAAAGGGCACACATCAGTAGCCAGCAGAGGAAGAAATGTAGACTACAACACAAAAAGCTGGGAATTTTTTTTTTTTTAAATATATCGATCTTTGCTTTTGATCAGGCACGCCATCCTACTGTGAGCAAATGTGAACAAAGGACATCACTGGATCTATGTACTGTGTGATACTCACAGGCATATTTAGGCCCTGAAAAGAATAATCAATAGACATGTGCGTGGGACTCACTGACAGTTTTTCTATAGGAAATCTGTCTCCGAGACTTTTAATAATAAGCCACCTTGATAAGGCATCTTTTAACAGCTTTAAGTTAAAACAAGCTTTATGGACAGCCATCATAAAACACCAGAAAAAGTGGGTAAAAAAGAAAAAATGATGACTGTTTACGAAGCTAAAGTCTAAAAAATGTCACAGTATATCCTTTGAGTATACAACTACACAATTAAACCTCTTAAATCAGTCCCAAAAGACCATTAACAGCTCTGTTATAATCATTGTGACTTTCAAATATGACACACATCTCTTCCCATGGATCAATGGAGTTTCACAGCAAGACTATAACCAGCAAGAAACTCATATTTCCAAGCTTCAATAAATAGACAGTGGGATGATCCATTTATTTATATACCACTGAGTGACTGGTGGAAAAACCCAGAGACTCTATTTAAAAAAAAAAAGAAAAAGAAAAAAGCTTCCTGCTCTTTCCTTAAAATTTCAATAAAGATTTCCTGTCATGAAGGAGGCAGTCGCTGTGGTCAAACTGTGGTGTATTAGGGCGAACGTGCATAATTAGGCAACCCCGCATCCCACCAGCCAATCAAACTGCCATCCGCCACTCTCCCACCCCTCCATCCTCCCTGTTCTACCCAGATACCACTGCCCCACCTCACTCCACCAACCCCACCCGCATTCACCCCTTTTTTTACTCTTCGACCCCAACCACAGGCCTGGGGGTGGCTGGGTGGCTGGGTGGGGTGACTGAGTGGGTCTCTCAGGAGCAGTGGCTGTGTCTGTGTGTGTTGTGCCACTCTCTCCCTCCCGGGCTCGTCACTGGCACGTGAGCTGGTGTATGAAAATAAATTAAAACTAGAAATTAAAAAAGAGAAAAAAAGGACCTGAACCTTTTTACCATTCTGATCCTTCAGCAATCCCCCACACCCACACTTCAAAATGTTTTCCAGCACTGTTGGTTTATGTGCATACGTGAGTGGGGCTACACACACAGGAAGCAGACAGCTGTGTTTCCAAATGAGTGAATTCAAACAAGCCTAATGAAGCACTGGAGTGAAACAACTCACAAACATACCAACAAAATTGACAAAAGGAACGGATGAACTAGGTTGTCATCACAATGAAAATATTCACTGATTGTGGACCTTTCTTTCAAAATAGAGAGAATTTCTAGGTGGAAACAGCAATGAAATATGAACCAAAGTGTCTGTTTAACTATTCACCTCCAGGAATTAAGTATGTGATTAACATTAAATTAGTTTTAGTAGGTATAGTTCTTGTAGGAAATCGATGCCAATCAGTATGGTACACTGCACCTGCACTATAGTCTTCTGCACTGTAAGGAAGCACAAACACACTCCTTGGAGACTGATGATATTTTCACTAGCTGTGTGTTTTTCCCACACATCCCTTTGTTTTGAGTGCTGGGGGAGATGGCAGCAGGGACAAAGAGTGACTATGCATTATTAAAAAGCCCAGAGTGCACCGGTGATGAAGGTCTGCCTGTTAAATGAGAATGCCTGAAATCATCAAGGATGTTGTTTTATTGTGCGTTATTGTCCTCTGGTTGCTTTATTTTTAAGAGAAATGAAGTGGGGAAGGGGGGGGACCCTGGAATTTTTTTGGTATATCAAATGCAAAAATAAGTAATTTGTTTCTCAGCCATTTGTCATAATCACTGTTTTTTTTTTCCTGCAGCAGTTCAAAGTTCTTATGTTTTGAAATATACTCATTCATCCAACATTTTCTCTCTTTTTAAATTTGTGTAGTTTAGTCAGTGTATAACCTTTGTTTGTTTTTTAGCAAGACAAATTGCAATTTGTCGTGGGACAGCAGATGAAAAATAGCCTTTTGGCTAATTCTGGTGCATTTAAAGATTTTTTATTAATGTTTATTGTCCCTACCAAATAAAATAAAATTCAAATTCAACACTTACTTCTTTGACTCCCTCATTCCTGCTCCCTCTCTGCTCTATGAATGTGTGTTATTACAGTAACACCAACTCTCACCAGCCTTCTATTATTTTCACAAAGCAACTGCCTACATACACAGCATGTGCTCTGGCAGGCAAGATCCACTGTCACCTCATTTGCCCTAGATCTCCCCCTTAGCCATCCAATTAAATGGAATGACAATGTCTACCAAATCGCTGTGACATATTTATATGTGTGTGTGTGTGTGTGTGTGTGTGTGTGTGTGTGTGTGTGTGTGTGTGTGTGTGTGTATACTGTGTTAATACAGCTTTTGATTTATGATAAGATTGAGCTTCTTAAATACAATCCTTGGCATGTTTGTGTCAAGGAGACAGGCAAAGGAAGGGACAAAGGGATGTGTGTGTGCGAGGGCAATGCTGCTTATCTGGTGTCTGTCCAATCACAGCTTGATTGAGTTGATTTCCACATTGACCTCAATAGATCAAAGTGAATTCAGCTGGCATAGGATGAATACACACACTCTCTTGCGCTCCCTCTGTCTAACCCCCTCTCTGACACACACACACACACACACACACACACTAAAACCCCATCATGTGGATTCATGTGGTTTGCACATCATTAGCGGTTACTTCCTGCACGTACAAGCTTCATTTTTTTTGTACAAATACACACATACACAGGGAGCTTATTTTATGTGGCAGGGTGAAACCACCCCAGAAAGGTGACAGCACAACACCACACAATAACACAATTTGCCTCTTTGTTTGCACTCAAAAAAGAATTGCTTGACATAATGCCTATAAACTGCAAAGCCACCATCGGGTTAGGTGTAAGAGAGACTAAAGCACTAGAGACTGCTGCACTCTAGTGTTTATTGTCGGTCTACACAGGCTAAGTGACCCAAAAAAAAAAAGACCTCTGATGCGCACAGTGGACAGAAATAATATATGAGAAGAAGGGAAATTGCTGGGGGTGAACGTTAGGCAGGTACAGTGGTGTGAAAAAGTGTTTGCCCCCTTCCTCATTTCCTGTTTTTTTGCATGTTTGTCACACTTAAGTGTTTCGGAACATCAAACCAATTTAAACAATAGTCAAGGACAACACAAGTAAACACAAAATGCAATTTGTAAATGAAGGTGTTTATTATTAAAGGTGAAAAAAAATCCAAACCATCATGGCCCTGTGTGAAAAAGTGATTGCCCCCCTTGTTAAAACATAATATAACTGTGGTTTTTCACACCTGAGTTCAATTTCTCTAGCCACACCCAGGCCTGATTATTGCTACACCTGTTCTCAATCAAGACATCACTTAAATAGGAGCTGCCTGACACAGTAAGGTCCACCAGAAGATCCTTAAAAGCTACACATCATGCCGAGATCCAAAGAAATTCAGGAACAATTGAGAAAGAAAGTAATTGAGATATATCAGTCTGGAAAGGGTTATAAAGCCATTTCCAAAGCTTTGGGAATCCAGCGAACCACAGTGAGAGCCATTATCCACAAATGGCGAAGACATGCAACAGTGGTGAACCTTCCCAGGAGTGGCCGGCCGCCCAAAATTACCCCAAGAGCGCAGCGACGACTCATCCAAGAGGTCACAAAAGACCCCACAACAACGTCCAAAGAACTGCAGGCCTCACTTGCCTCAGTTAAGGTCAGCGTTCATGCCTCCACCATCAGAAAAAGACTGGGCAAAAATGGCCTGCATGGCAGAGTTCCAAGGAGAAAACCACTGCTGAGCAAAAAGAACATTAAAGCTCGTCTCAGTTTTTCCAAAACACATCTTGATGATCCCCAAGACTTTTGGGAAAACATTCTGTGGACCGATGAGACAAAAGTGGAACTCTTTGGAAGGTGTGTGTCCCATTACATCTGGCGTAAAAGGAACACTGCATTTCAGAAAAAGAACATTATACCAACAGTAAAATATGGTGGTGGTAGTGTGATGGTCTGGGGCTGTTTTGCTGCATCAGGACCTGGAAGACTTGCTGTGATAAATGGAACTATGAATTCTGCTGTCTACCAAGAGATCCTGAAGGAGAATGTCCGACCATCTGTTCATGTACTCAAGCTGAAACGAACTTGGGTTCTGCAGCAGGACAATGATCCTAAACACACCAGCAAGTCCACCACTGAATGGCTGAAGAAAAACAAAATGAAGACTTTGGAGTGGCCTAGCCAAAGTCCTGACCTGAATCCTATTGAGATGTTGTGGTATGACCTTAAAAAGGCCGTTCATGCTCGAAAACCCTCTAATGTAACTGAATTAGGACAATTCTGCAAAGATGAGTGGGCCAAAATTCCTCCAGAATGCTGTAAAAGCCTCATTGCAAGTTATCGCAAACGCTTGGTTGCAGTTGTTGCTGCTTAGGGTGGCCCAACCAGTTATTAGGTTTAGGGGGCAATCACTTTTTCACACAGGGCCATGATGGTTTGGATTTTTTTTCACCTTTAATAATAAACACCTTCATTTACAAATTGCATTTTGTGTTTACTTGTGTTGTCCTTGACTATTGTTTAAATTGGTTTGATGTTCCGAAACACTTAAGTGTGACAAACATGCAAAAAAACAGGAAATGAGGAAGGGGGCAAACACTTTTTCACACCACTGTATTTGCTATTACATTCAGTGCCAGACAAACAAGTGAGTCTGTGAGCGGCATTAATGAGTGTAAAGGCAGCATCTTTAGCAGCTGAAATTTGAGCACAAAGCCACTTAAAATCCCATTACTCTGAACTTCTGCTCATAACAGTACCTTAAGATGGCACTCCAGCAATTTAGTGCTGCCCATGAAACTAGAAGACTCACAGGAGACACATCAACAGAAGAATAGACAAAATGCAAACAGAAGAGACTGAAATATCGGCCGTCCGTATCAGTCAAGTTCCTAAAATGCTGGATCCTACATTTTCGTCTTTGATGGAGAAAGACCTGGCTGCACACAGGCTGCCACGTCCAAAGCTTCTTCAGCAGTGAAACGAACATCAGCTGAGGATGTGAAGAGTCCACTTGTGGTTTAGGATGTGGCAGGACTGCAAACTGGACCCTTTTTAAAATCTCAAATTGTAAACGTGCTGTTAAAACACTGTGTAAACCCTTTAAAAGTCAACTGACAGAGAAAAAAAAATACACAAAGATGACCAACTTCTTCATTTTGACAAGCGTGAACCTGACTACAACACAACAAAGAAATACTGGAAAATGTGAAACAACAAGGTTATCTGCTAGACTTTTTATAGCTATATTTCTGCCTTGTGTGTGGGTTTGATTATTTTTTCGTATGTTTGTTTATTGTGACTTCTGCTGTGTCTGTGTGCCTATTTTATCTGTAAAAGGTGCTACTGGAACTTTAATTTCCCCGACAGAAGCTTCCTAAAGGTATTAAAGTTTTATCTAATCTAAATTGTACCACCTGACCTAAAAGTGGCCAGCAGCACAGGTCTCCTGGCTTTCCTTTATAAAATAAATAAATAAAAATTAAGATTAACTCAATAAAATGCAAGATGCCAGAAAACCTGATACTGTTAAAGGTGTCCACATGAGGGTGCTGTAACTATCTAGTCCACAGCCACTGGACCTCCTCCAGCTGGTGGGAAATCTCTCTAGGGTGATGTCTCATGCAGCGTACGGGGCCGTTTAGCTTAGCTAATTAAGAAGGAAAGACGAGCCAGCATTTTCTGAAGGTATGACGGATTATCAGTAGTTTTCTGGCAAAGAGACGTTCAAAAATAAAGGAGAAAATTAAAAGTATTTGAGTATTTCAGCTGCTCCATAAAGCAGCATAAGCACAGCTACTGATACTGTGCAGCAAAGCTGAGTGTGCTTGACGCATGAGCTGCAGAGAGATTGGTTATCCAGTTTGTACTCCCCCCGGAGTCAGGTTAACTGTATCATCAGCCTAGAGTATACCACACACACACACACACACACACACACACACACACACACACACACACAGAAGAAACCAAAGAGGAAACCAAAAAGAACGTGAAAGCTACTTTGTAGAGCAGCCGTGGCTCTCTCCATTCATCCTGATCAGTCTGTTTTCAGCTTATTGGTAAATGTATGGGCAGCGAACCAGAGAGCCCTACCACACATTTTTCCAACTTTGAAGTTCTCCTTGAATTGAAGAATAAGAAAGTTTATTGTTAGCATTAACGAGGCCCTATTAAGCTCTTTATTTTGTGTCTGATGTATTACCGTTCCAGTGGTGGAGCATTTTAAACACAGCCATCAAGTTTTATATAATGAGGTCAACACTAGTGATGGGAAGTTCGGCTCTTTTCAGAGAGCCGGCTCTTTCAGCTCCCAGACGGCTCTTTACTTGCTATCATTTGTAGCCTCATATTTTAGACTAAATAAGCAAAAAAAATAATGGTTTGTGTGCTGAGAAGCCCTTTTGCCTTCAGTCTTTTTATGATTATTATAAATATTTATTATTATTTTGCTTGTGTTGCAGTAGGACAGGTTATAGTTGCAGTTTTGGGGAGGGCAGTGGATGCCGCAACAGTTGTTGCTGGTTTGGTACCAGACTCACCAGGGTTGGTAGATGGAGACCTAGCTTGGCCTCTCTCCTCCAACTGCACCAAGGGATGGACAGTTTTTATGTCGGTGCAGGTTTGTGGAGGGACCTGCTCTCACTGTAATTTTCAATTTGCAATGATGGCACTTTGCTCTGCTATTTCAGTTTCCTTAAATTGCAGCCAAATGCTGCTTCTTTAACGTGTATCACTCATATTCACGTGTTTTTGCACCGCTGTCTCCCGCGGTCTTGCTGTCTGTACCTGGACTACACCCACGCACAGTGGAACATCTATCTCCCCCTCTGTTTTAACATAATGGTATAATCCCATGTCCCCCTGTGTGATTGGCTGCATAATGTGCCCATCAGTTCTGCCTCTGTCCTCAGGTCTGTGAGCAGAGCTAATGAGAAATTGGGGAGCCGGCTCTCATTCAACGGGAGTCGGCTCTTCTGATTCACTACCAAGCATCGGCTCTTAGAGCCGGCTCTTTTGCGAACGACACATCACTAGTCAACACATATACAAGTAACAGCTGTGAGCCAAAAGCTGATCTGCTGTTTCTGGTAGTTTCTGCTGCTATTTAATAATGTTAAAGACAAGGCCAGTGTTCTAGCCAGTAGGTGAGCGCTGTACCGGGCTGACGTTCTCTCGCGCCGGCGAGCTTTACCAGTTCCTTTACAGAACTGTAGTGTTATTTCACCGCAATTTGCAATGCATCATGCCACGCAGCCATTTTGGTTCACAAAGCGCTTGTGCAATCTCGTGATTCTCCCACTGAAAGTTACTCAGTTATCACCGCCTTAAATTCAATCCTGGGCGCAAACAGCACTGTCTTGCAGTCTTAGTTCTTAGTTCCTTTGCCAAGATCTTGCAGCTAAATGAGCAATTATGACAGTGCACCAACAGTGTCTGTTTTCAAGGCTGACCAAACAGTCTGAACACAGCAGAAGCAGTGATCCTCCTCCATGTACAATGCCAAACCAACATTTTAACCATTGACCCGCAGGTTCCGAGTGTCTCGTGTTTCCAGATGGAATCTTACATAGTGACACTTTATACCCACAGCAGGCACTCTTGTGACCCTAAACACAAATCCGCTTCCCTTTCTCTAGCAAGAGCTTTGATCCTGAGGTGAGAAAGCATTCTCGTCCTTACAAAAGTGGTTTCAAAATGCAAAAAGTTGCACCTTCAAAATTATCCGTCTGTTTCCATCTCCGCTTGGAAAGAAGAGGAACTGAAAGTGATGACTTTGGAAAACAATGTCCTTGAGAAACTGCACACTGAGAATCTGAGTAAAGGTGTTTTAACACCGTTACACTTCAGAAAGAAAGAAGAAGAAAAAAAAGCCCCCTGAGGTCACAGGAGGAAACAAGTGACATAGGCTGCCAGGGGTTGGGGGTTGGGAGGTGGGGTCACGAGAACATGTCCTGAGAGGTGAGAAGGCTAAAAGCCTCCTTATTATGGAGGCCCATGAAAATATACATACATTTTCAGGTTTAAGCAAGGCTGCCATCTGACACAGTAACACTATCACCATGGGGACTTCACACACCAGCAGGTTGAATGTAGCAGTGTTTTTTGCAGTTCTCTTACTGTCAGCCTACATATGTGAAATTTTTAAGTGGTTAATGAAAATACTCCTTCTTACTCCCAATATTCTTATAACAAGTAGGCATGGGACTAAATTGTGATTTGCCCTCTTTTATTTTGAAAGGGGGCAGATCACACATGTCACTTGTCATCATATATGCCATACAAGTACCAGTCCATTTACCATTTACCGATCCATTTGTTTGTGAAACTAAGCTTTTTAAACGTGTGGTTATCAGTTCTCTCAAGCTGAAAAAGGAACACTGTTTTTCAGATTTTGTTCTCCCTTGTAACCAAAGTCCAAGACTGCCGACGTCTTCTGCATTTAGTTTCTGTCTGCAACATGTGACTGTGGGGGTGGGGGGTGGGGGTGGGGACAACCATATGCAAAATGTTTCTGCATAACAGGATCAAATCATTTAGGTTTCCCTCCTTCTGCTGGATTAAAACTTCACCACTTCACAGTACGGCACATTCATTGCTAATGAAGTGAATGAAGTTCATACTTGGAAAAAAAAAAAGAAGAAGTTTGGTGCACAAATTATGTCAAGACTGAAACACGAGTAAAATCTGTCAATTACATAATAATTACATAAATGAAAGGACAATTATAAAAGCACCCAAACTGGCTTTCAGTCTAACATAACAGAGCGTCACAGCTTGTGTAATAATGAAATAAAGTTAAATGAATAAATAATATTTAAATCACAATTTGCTAATATCACTATTCTTGTTTTCTTATTTGAGCACTTATATTTCATAATGCCTTTTCTATTCCAGGCTAAACATCACACTTTTAAAACAGTGGTGCTTTGTTGGTGTGTATGTTGCCTGATATGTGCCCATTAAAAAAAAACAAAAAACAAACAAACAAACCCTTAATTAGGGTCATTTAGATTTGGTATTATAGCATAGTTTACCAGCACAACATCTCCAACTGCAGCTTCAAGGCATTTACATTATTCTAAGCACATACAGTGGAGCTGCATCACAACTCGGCAACAGCAAGTTTCTAACTAGTTTTCATTCCCATTATTTTAGCTTTTCAACATAACCCTTTAAACTACCACAAAATCTTTAACAGCATCAAGTCAAAAATCCTCTAATTATGAAATGAAACCTAAAAAGTGACACCTGTTATATGAAGTCTTTGACACCATGAAATGATCTGTAACATTTAGCTTTGATTCAAGTGCAATAAATTTCACAGCAATTATTTATTTTGATGTTGGCTCACTTGTAGACTTTACTTTCTATTATTCATATCACATAATGTGAGTTTTTTTTTTAATTATTATTTATTTGCAGGAACTGAAAGCAGCAGTCGCAACAGATTGCACACAATGCCACTCAGATAAGTGAACATCAAGTACCAGGCTATATACACCAGTTGACAGTGTTTTAGAAGCATGCATGACTATGGGTCCATATGCACAGTGCACACTCACATTCCCTGGTCTCACCACACGCACACACCACAACGGGGTCTCCATGGCACCCATATCTGTCAGCCAATCATAAGTGGCCTGCCTCTGAGTGCCTCTGATATTAAATTTAGTCCCCCCCCCACCATGTTAACGATAAAAAGAGTTGAGCCATTTGTACGTCTGCATGCAAAAGCCGCACCTATATTAAGACAGATGATGAAACACAAATGACATTTACACTTTCCACCACTAAAACAGAGCTTAGAATCGGTTTTAGACAATACAAGTTCTGTTAACATGAAAGAGACAAGCTACTAACAAATCTGATTAGAGCCCTACAAAGTGAGAACTATTGGGAGAAACAGACGCTGGAAAGCTTAAGAAAGAACAGGATAATAATAGACTAATTGTAACCCTTTTTTCCATATTCTGATAATCTGGTAGATTGTGTGCTTGTCTTTCATTTTCTGCAACATAAAAGTTATTTTCAAGCACAATTAGCCTATATTCTCTGAGTTCAACTCTTCAGTTGGGAGGACTGTTTGTTCTTATTATTATGTTCAGCTTTTGGACACTTGTTGGAAAGAAAAACAAGCAAACCATGTTTAAATATCAAATTATTATTCTTCTGAGCTGCTTCCCTACTACATTCTAGTATACACAAATGGCTTTGCTCATTGTTGGCTATATGAATCAGTTAACTGACAGGAAAACCACAACTCTCAGGCTCTACTAGAGCTTGCAGGTGCTCATCTTGATTTGAACTGAGAGAAATTCGAGAATTGAGTTTCCTCTTCCTGTCCAGATATTCCCCCGTGTAAAAATCCTGCTGTGAGCAATAATCTCAAGGAAACTCAGCCAATGAGATAGGATCTTTGTTTGCCTCAGTCTTTGTTTAGAAGATGGGTTGAACGGGGGCAAAAGAGGGTGAGAGTAATACAGCTCAGCCATGTCCCACAGGAGATTAAAACAAACCACGTATTAGTGAATTGAGACTATGTTTTTTCCTAGATTGCACAACCTCAAGACGTGCGTAGCCTCTTCCTTCTCATCTTAATGAGGGAGTCGTTCTCACATAGTTGTGTCCCTATAACAAACCCCTGAGAGGTCCACACCTTTATTTATTTTAGACAAACACGTCCAGAGAGCACTGTGCAGGTGTCTCAAAAACAGGAAGCAAATGGAAAATTAGCTAACATCAACAAAGATTGGGCCCAGGAGTCGTTATCAGAATCATACACATAAGGAAGCTACTAACATTTAATTACTAATTTAGTATGTTCTTCATATTTTTTCCACCCCAGTCTAATGAACCTTAAAATCATCTTTATGCATCTTAAACTTCTTTCACTTCTCGCAGTTAGTGGCTGTCAGCAGGAGGACATTGCATCACAGGGCTTTAGTTCACACAGGTCTTTGAGTCAGGTGACAGCAGCTGAACTGTGCATCATTTGAACTCAGGATTATAATGAGGACATTTCTCCTATGGTGAAAAAAAAAAAAAACATAACACAAGAGTAAAGATGTTACACATATAGGTTACAAATTTGGGTTATATACATGACAGTGCAAATATGGAGGTGTCTTTTCTGCAGCATGACAAGAGCTTCGAACAACATGAAAAACTATCTTCAACCGCAAGAAAAGAAGAGTTCTGCATCGGAGGGTACAGCCCCCACAGATGGCATTTAATGAAGCCACCGGCAACCCTGATATGAACATGAGAACATCAGTCTGGTAATAAACTGAAGCTACTGAGACAGCCTAAATCAACTAAAGAAAAAGCTGTACAAGAAGCCTGCAACAACCTTACTTTTGTGTGCTATTACTTATTTGATACGCATATTTTATTCCCATTTAATGCATTTAATTAGCAGATTAACAAAAACATTAAGAGCATCATCAAAAGCATCCTCACTAGTGCCTAAAACATGTTTACAGCATTATATTTGTAACCTTTATAAAGCAGTACCTGACCTTGATTTTGCATGCATGTGCCTGTGCACACGCTGTGCTAGATATATATATATATAAAAAGAAGCACCAGGCAGCATTCAGCTTTTTTATTTGAAATGCAATGTCGTGACCGTGCATTTCACACCTCTGCTGTAGAGCTAAGGTCAAGGCTTTCACAAACATACAAATTTTCAGGCCCGCATCCATCTCACAAGCAGGCGATGATGCTGCAAAACCCACACCTCCTCCACCATCACAGATACATCCTGCCAGCTTCCCTGCACTACCACAACGCATTCATCACCAAGGTAACGCAGGAACAAGTCAAGCCATAAATAGGATTTTAGTTTTGAGGACTCAGACATGGATACTTTGAGTGTGTTTACTTTGAAGAGATTTTAGATTTGATGGATGTTAAAAAAAAAAAGTCAAACAATAAACTTAATGTTGTAACGCTTTGTATTCATGTGTTAGGAACAAAAGGTTCTAAGTCATTGGATGGAAATAAAAATTATCAAGAGAGCTGAATTCAAAACCCCAAAAGTGAACAAATGATGCAGCAGGCTAGTCCATTTTGCTGAAATTTCATTGCAGCAACTCAAAATGGAGCTCAGTAGTTTGCATGTCCCCCACATGCTTGTATGAGTGCCTGACAGCATTGGGCATGCTCCTACTGAGCCGATCGTGTCCTACCAGGAGCTCAGTGATAGTGTCCATCACTGAGCTCCTGAACAGTTTGACGTGCAACCTGGTGGTGTCAGATAGACCAAAACATAATGTCCCAGAGGTGCTCTATTGGATTTAGGTCAGGCGAGCGTGAAGGCCAGTCAATGGTGTCAATTCCTTCATCCTCCAGGAACTGCCTGCATGCTCTTACCACATGAGGCTGGACACGGTCATGCAGCAGGAGGAACCCAGCACCCACTGCACCAGTGTAGGGTCTGATAGTGGATCCACAAATTTTATGCCTAATGGCAGTCAGGGTGCCGTTGCCTAGCCTGTTGCGGTCTGTGCCTCCCTCCATGGATATGCCTCCCCAGACCACCACTGACGACCCACCACCAAATCGGTCATGCTGAACAATGTTACAGGGAGTGTAGCATTCTCCACGGCTTCTCTAGACCTTTTCATGTCTGACACATGTGCTCAGGGTTGTTTACATCTGTGAAGAGCACAGGGTGTCAGTGATGAACTTGCCAATTCTGGTATTCTATGGCAAATGCCAATCAGGCACCACGGTGCCGGGCAGAGAGCACAGGGCCCACTAGAAGACGTCGGGCCCTCCTGTTGTTGTGAAGGTGCCATCCTGGAGGACTTTGGCTACCTGTGCAACCTTGTATGGCCTCATGCTACCAGTAGTGACACTGATCCTAGCCAAATGCAAAACTAGCGACAAACCTATCAGAAAAAGATGAGGAGGGAAAAAAGTGTCAGTGGCCTCCACCTGTAGTACCATTCCTGTTTTGGGGTTGTCTCATTGTTGCCCCTCTAGTTAATTTCATGAACACCAAAGCAGCTGAAACTGATTAATAACCCCCTCTGCTACTTAACTGACCAGCTAAATATCCCAGAAGTAACTGACTCGATGCTATGCTCGGATTAGAAAATGCTCATTTAATTATTTTTTTTTCCTTTTTTTGAGCAGTGTATATTTGCCTGTACTCTAAAGACACCACAGGGGTAGCAAAGCATCTCTCTCAGCTCAGTTGCCCAGGGAAAAAAGGTATGATGAGCCAGGATGTCAGGAGATATTTACACTCATTTTTTTTCTCAGGACTGCCTACCACAGAGTCAAAACTCTCACTTTGCATTAAGACATGCACTAACTTGAGCTGTCAAACTGTCATATACATACAAGGAGAGCAACCTACATACAGTGGTGTGAAAAAGTGTTTGCCCCCTTCCTCATTTCCTGTTTTTTTGCATGTTTGTCACACTTAAGTGTTTCGGAACATCAAACCAATTTAAACAATAGTCAAGGACAACACAAGTAAACACAAAATGCAATTTGTAAATGAAGGTGTTCATTATTAAAGGTGAAAAAAAATCCAAACCATCATGGCCCTGTGTGAAAAAGTGATTGCCCCCTAAACCTAATAACTGGTTGGGCCACCCTTAGCAGCAACAACTGCAACCAAGCGTTTGCGATAACTTGCAATGAGGCTTTTACAGCGTTCTGGAGGAATTTTGGACCACTCATCTTTGCGGAATTGTCCTAATTCAGTTACATTAGAGGGTTTTCGAGCATGAACGGCCTTTATAAGGTCATACCACAACATCTCAATAGGATTCAGGTCAGGACTTTGGCTAGGCCACTCCAAAGTCTTCATTTTGTTTTTCTTCAGCCATTCAGTGGTGGACTTGCTGGTGTGTTTAGGATCATTGTCCTGCTGCAGAACCCAAGTTCGTTTCAGCTTGAGTACACGAACAGATGGTCGGACATTCTCCTTCAGGATCTCTTGGTAGACAGCAGAATTCATAGTTCCATTTATCACAGCAAGTCTTCCAGGTCCTGACGCAGCAAAACAGCCCCAGACCATCACACTACCACCACCATATTTTACTGTTGGTATAATGTTCTTTTTCTGAAATGCAGTGTTCCTTTTACGCCAGATGTAATGGGACACACACCTTCCAAAGAGTTCCACTTTTGTCTCATCGGTCCACAGAATGTTTTCCCAAAAGTCTTGGGGATCATCAAGATGTGATTTGGAAAAATTGAGACGAGCTTTAATGTTCTTTTTGCTCAGCAGTGGTTTTCTCCTTGGAACTCTGCCATGCAGGCCATTTTTGCCCAGTCTTTTTCTGATGGTGGAGGCATGAACGCTGACCTTAACTGAGGCAAGTGAGGCCTGCAGTTCTTTGGACGTTGTTGTGGGGTCTTTTGTGACCTCTTGGATGAGTCGTCGCTGCGCTCTTGGGGTAATTTTGGGCGGCCGGCCACTCCTGGGAAGGTTCACCACTGTTCCATGTCTTCGCCATTTGTGGATAATGGCTCTCACTGTGGTTAGCTGGATTCCCAAAGCTTTGGAAATGGCTTTATAACCCTTTCCAGACTGATATATCTCAATTACTTTCTTTCTCAATTGTTCCTGAATTTCTTTGGATCTCGGCATGATGTGTAGCTTTTAAGGATCTTCTGGTGGACCTTACTGTGTCAGGCAGCTCCTATTTAAGTGATGTCTTGATTGAGAACAGGTGTGGCAATAATCAGGCCTGGGTGTGGCTAGAGAAATTGAACTCAGGTGTGAAAAACCACAGTTATAGTATGTTTTAACAAGGGGGGCAATCACTTTTTCACACAGGGCCATGATGGTTTGGATTTTTTTTCACCGTTAATAATAAACACCTTCATTTACAAATTGCATTTTGTGTTTACTTGTGTTGTCCTTGACTATTGTTTAAATTGGTTTGATGTTCCGAAACACTGGAAATGAGGAAGGGGGCAAACACTTTTTCACACCACTGTATATGCTGAAGCTGAAAACTCTTAATTCACAGGTGTAAGAGAAGATCACAAGCTTCCAGTTAAACCACTGAAAATGGAAATAACATGATAGGCTCACAGTTCCCATACTGCACATACTACTTGGAGCAGGTCTGGACAAGTCCTGCTTATCTGAGGTAAGAAGAAGCCATCTCACAGGAAAAGTAGTAATGTAGGTGCAACAGTTATTCTCAATAGAATAACAAAAACATGCTTGTTCTCCAGGTTTCTTTAACTATTTACTGATCAAACAGGTGATATTTCTTTTAAAAAGAAGCATTTTCTTTATCATCCCTACAATATTTAGCAATTAGACATGAAAAGCCACATTAGCGACATGACACGGCAAGCCTGCCTGCTGGCAATACTGTCTGTTCATTACATCACAGCGGTTAACCGTCACAAAGAGGCCTGCAATAAGAGACCTGCCAGATTTTTAGAGAAGCTTAAGTCCAAATCTTGTGAGCAAATCTTGTAAATAGTAATAAATGTCAGTGGTGATTTAATTTGCAATTTTAGAGCACCTGAGGTGCTTTCTAAGACTTCTTCAAAAGCACAAGGGTCTCATCCCACCTTTTTTAAATTTGTTTCCTTCTCCCCGAGAACCTCTGAGAAATTGTACCCACAGATAAATGTGGTGTATTTAAACACCATCCCTGTGATCTAATAGTATTGCTAGTGAAACTTTTTTTTGTGGGAAAGGTAAGCACACCCATAGCTTCAGCTCCTAGTATTGCCTCATTTACCAGGAATAGCTTTAGTTAGTGTTTCATCTCTGACATCAGCTTGCTGTAATGAGACTCTTACATGGAAGATTCCTTTAGTTAAAGGTCGTTGTTAGAGTATCTCAAAGTTTCCAGGTTTCAAATACCCCCCCCCACAGCATTTCAATGAAATGCACTGCTTCTGACTCCGATGCAGGTCAGCTTTGCGCAGTCTCAGTTTGTGGGTATACCCTCGTGCAGTTTGACAGGAATAGGTTGTTTTTGAATTTGCACTTGGACAGCCATCTGAAACCTACTTGGTCATTATTATTATTATTATATTATTATTATTATTATTATCTTCCTTAATTTGAAGAGCTTACTCCATCTGATAATTACATTTATGTCACACAGACACATCCTGGCTGATGTGGAAAGTACAACACTGGTGTTGAAGGGCACTTAAAGTGGAAATGAAACACTACGTGTATAAGGGCTAATTTACACCACGGAGTCCAGCTCTTAAAAAAAAAATAAAAAAACATCATAGATTTAAACAAACATAACTAAGTTAGTGATGACTGCATCTTTACATCTACTTTACCAGCTGATTGCACCACTGGGGTCCTTTTTTGCCCGACCTGAGGAGGAAAAAATCTAACAGTGTCTGACTTCAGCTTGTTGCTCTGGTGAACCACTGTGCACCTGACTCAGACTCTCCTCCACACAGTCCTCATTTATAAAGTGCTTTACCAGCTCAAACATTAAGGTCAATAGAAGGATTTTCCCATTTCAGAGCAGCTAGCCAGCAATGAAGAACCACTTTTTGCTTAAGGCAGTGTGAAAGTGGACCATATATCCTTGGTTTTTAACGTAAAACTCACTGATGCAGCCAGGCACAGTAGAAACGTGCCCCGTTACATTCATTTCTATTTACACTTATCCAGCTTCACAATCAAATTTACAAAGTTAAATCTGTGACAGTTTTTTTTTTAGAGCAGGGCTCCATGGTGTAAATTAGCTTTTATACATGATGACACTACACTCATCAACAGCAAAGAAAACACCAGACAAAACCTCAATATTGCTTTAAATTTACTTTATTAGTTCCTCTCATGATGTTATTATTAATATGTTGGTTTCAAACATACACGGGCACTCTTAAACAACGTTCCCCACTAATTTCACTTACCACAGTCACTATTTTGTAACATCTTTGGCCGAGCTTGCCAAGGAGAAAAAATGAATTACAGTGGGTATGGAAAGTATTCAGACCCCTTTAAATTTTTCACTCTTTGTTTCATTGCAGCCATTTGCTAAAATCAAAAAAGTTCATTTTATTTCTCATTAATGTACACTCAGCACCCCATCATCACAGAAAAAAACGGAAATGTAGAAATTTTTGCAAATTTATTAAAAAAGAAAAACTGAAATATCACATGGTCATAAGTATTCAGACCCTTTGCTCAGTATTGAGTAGAAGCACCCTTTTGAGCTAGCACAGCCATGAGTCTTGGAAATGATGCAACAAGTTTTCCACACCTGGATTTGGGGATCCTCTGCCATTCTTCCTTGCAGAGCCTCTTCAGCTCCATCAGGTTGGATGGTGATTGTTGGTGGACAGCCATTTTCAGGTCTCTCCAGAGATGCTCAGTTGGGTTTAGGTCAGGGCTCTGGCTGGGCCAGTCAAGAACGGTCACAGAGTTGTTCTGATGCCACTCCTTTGTTATTTTAGCTGCATGCTTAGGGTCATTGTCTTGTTGGAAGGTGAATCTTTGGCCCAGTCTGAGGTCCTGAGCACTTTGGAAGAGGTTTTCTTCCAGGATATCTCTGTACTTGGCTGCATTCACCTTTCCTTCAATTGCAACCAGTCGTCCTGTCCCTGCAGCTGAAAAACACCCCCACAGTATGATGCTGCCACCACCATGTTTCACTGTTGGGATTGTATTGGGCAGGTGATGAGCAGTGCCTGATTTTCTTCACACATACTGCTTAGAATTAATGCCAAAAAGTTCAATCTTTGTCTCATCAGACCAGAGAATCTTATTTTTCATAGTCTGGGAGTCCTTCGTGTGTTTTTTGGCAAACTCTATGCAGGCTTTCATATGTCTTGCACTGAGGAGAGGCTTCCGTCGGGCCGCTCTGCCATAAAGCCCCGACTGGTGGAGGGCTGCAGTGATAGTTGACTTTGTGGAACTTTCTCCCATCTCCCTACTGCATCTCTGGAGCTCAGCCACAGTGATCTTTGGGTTCTTCTTTACCTCTCTCACCAAGGCTCTTCTCCCACGATTGCACAGTTTGGCTGGACGGCCAGGTCTAGGAAGAGTCCTGGTCGTCCCAAACTTCTTCCATTTAAGGATTATGGAGGCCGCTGTGCTCTTAGGAACCTTGAGTGCTGCAGAAATTCTTTTGTAACCTTGGCCAGATCTGTGCCTTGCCACAATTCTGTCTCTGAGCTCCTTGGGCAGTTCCTTCGACCTCATGATTCTCATTTGCTCTGACAGCACTGTGAGCTGTGAGCTCTTATACAGACAGGTGTGTGCCTTTCCTAATCAAGTCCAATCAGTTTAATTAAACACAGCTGGACTCCAATGAAGGAGTAGAACCATCTCAAGGAGGATCAGAAGAAATGGACAGCATGGGAGTTAAATATGAGTGTCACAGCAAAGGGTCTGAATACTTATGACCATGTGATATTTCAGTTTTTCTTTTTTTTAATAAATTTGCAAAAATTTCTACATTTCTGTTTTTTTCTGTCAAGATGGGGTGCTGAGTGTACATTAATGAGAAATAAAATGAACTTTTTTGATTTTAGTAAATGGCTGCAATGAAACAAAGAGCGAAAAATTCAAAGGGGTCTGAATACTTTCCGTACCCACTGTAGATAAACCAACTTGCAACAAAAAAGACAACCTTTTTTTTTTGGGAGGAGGGGCAGACACCACAGAAAACTAATCAGAAAGCTAATAAACTGACACATTACTGAAACTGGATACTAATAGATACACACACAGACCCACAATCCAATGAATAAATACATAATTTATGCTTTTCTGCATTTTAGGACAATTTTTTCCTCCTAAAAATTGCAAGACTGCATCATCATCTATGGTCTTGCATTGTATCAAGTAGTGCAGTATTACTGTACTGTAATAATGTCGTTATTGTGACAGCATCACATTCTCCCATCCTACCCTTTCTAAAAAGGTTCTAATAACTGGAACTGCTGCTAATATTAAAATACTGATTATCATGGATTTGAAGGTGTGAATCATGATCTGTATTTTTTACCCAATCACTTAAACTATGAAAATGATTACATGTCAGTGTTCTGTATGTGTGTCCATAAGGCTTTCCTATTTCTTTCACATGATGGCAAAATGTTTTCCACTTTGATGTGGCTTTCACTCAAAAGGCTGAAATTCCAAAACAACTTCTTACCATTCACTATATGTTATTAGTTACTGTATATATTAATAAATCATCTTAACTCACTGCTCCTAATGTTTATTAAAAAATGTTTGCTTATTTTATAGTTAAAAGAATCTCACATTTAAATACCTGACATTTAAAAAAAAAAAACTGTTACACATCTGAATGTCAGCACACTATGTGTGAGCGTTTTGGGTTTTTTTTAACCTCTCTTTCATGGCAATTTCCTGAGCTACTGGATGCTTAATAAAGAAATGTGCTATAGGTAAGATAAACAGGAAACAGCCCTCTCAGGGGGACCCTTCTGGCAATGTGACTTGATAATTATGAACTCAATAAGCAAGTCATTCGGCTTTAGTGTGAGATATAAAAACATGTTTCGCTATGGAGATCAAAGTGGTTAAAGACTAAAAATAAACAATCTCTTTTTCCATTAATATGCCTGCACTCAGTACAGATATTTCTGAATGATGCTGCTTTAAATAGCTGAGAGAGACAAAAACTGGAATTTGTCCATCACTTCCAAAAGCAGTATTTCTAACAGTAGTATACTGCATGCTGGCACGTGTAGACTGGACTAGGCTGTTTAAAATTGAATACCTATGATGACTATTTGAAATCCAAAGATTCACTCTGATTTTTTTTTTCTCTCTAATTAAAAAACAACGGTGCTTTTTGAAATAGAGTCGCAATAAGAGTGGAGTTCCTTTCGGGTTTCAGACCAACGATGCCGTGAATCAGAGGTGAATCAGGAACAATACGGAGAGACCAGAGCAGCGGACTAACACTCACATGACCTGATGGATGACCTCTTCCCGGGAAGTGCACACTACACAAAGGCATCAGCGTGAGCAAGACCCCTGGCATGAGCCGACGGCTTGTGCACATGTGCGAGTGGGAGTAAGGGAGGATTTCATCCCACATTGCTCAGTGGCCAGGAGGGCAGACAACTGCCGGTACTTAGATTGAAAAAGGTGACCTTAAAACCAAAAGGACAAAGCCCCCCCCCTCCAATATCCTCCCAGAGGTCCACACACCCTCCTCATTGTTTTAGCTACAATTAAAGTCTTTCCACTGATTATCCCAGTTGTCAAAGAAAAACATCAATATCCTGTTGGATAACAAAGATGGAATAGATTAAGAGGCTTACAGTAAGTGCTGTTCCTCAGTGGCCCAAAGGTTTATGGGAAAATACATCCCCTGACCTGTTACAATGGAAAAGCAAACAGCATGTCATCGTGGAAAGCCCGGCAGGTGTTTTCTGCCTGCACCCCCCCACCCCCTCCAAAAAAAAAAATAAAGAATTTAACACCAAATAGAGCAAAGGGTACTCCCATAGCGTACATCAGTGCCTGCTTCTTACTTCATCAGGGTCCTGAGCCAAACTTGAAGACGGGCCAGTTTTCCAGATCCTTGCAAATCAGCCTAATCAGCCAATATCCACCAAATCAGTGAGCAGAGCTATAACAATGAAACTATGAGCTAACAATTAGTAATTAGTGTCAAGCCAGCCATAACCCTTTCCAGTTTAAAAGAGCAGACTAAGGAACTGGGATGTGTCACAGAGGTTTTGCCTGCTCAAAAAGCCTTCCTCAATCTAGTCTCATGTTTAGGTTACTCATTCACTCCTGACTCATGTCAAGCAGACAATCTCTGCTGGTATTGCTACACTTCTTTTTAGAAGGCCTTAAAGCAACGCCACAGCGTGACATGACTCTTGTTTCCTGGATTAGCATTTATGTTATTAGTTTAACTCAGGAGCCTCTCTTTCCAAGTAAATTATTTATTACGGTACCAGCCCGACAGTTTATGAGGGAATTTCTGACCAGTGTGAGCACTTCTTATGAACAGATGCCTTAAAGAAAACATGCACTGTCGCTCTTTGCCAAGAGTTAGATGAGTGGTCCAATAACATGTGCTGTAAATACAGAACTAGACACCAAGGATGTTTGTCTGTTCCAGCACACAAACTGGAAACATGGGGAGACATGCACCAGGCACCACCACATCTACCTGCTAGCACCTTTAAAGTTCAATAATTAGCACCTTTCACACCTCAGAAAGAAAGTGTCGAGCCCTCACCAGAACTCGTTCTTCCTTCTGAAAATAATGCTTGCATAGTCCCTTTTATTTTTAATTCATATTTTGTCTCTACTATATAGTTTTTCTATTTGGAGATTTTAGAAACCACTGCCCAGTCCTTACTGGAAATTATACTTTGGTTTTTAGACAAATAAATGAGTCAAATAACTGAGCTACCTATCCGTTTCATGCTTCTTTTAGTATTTGGGCTAAGCTAAGTTAACCCAGCTATTTGCAATATTCCAAAAAGTCAAATGTACACAGTAGACACACAGGAAGACACCAGCAACAATGTGCCAACCAGAGACCACAAATGTCAACAGGACTTGTAGCAATGACTGTCGGTGACACATAGGAGCACAGTGTCAAGTTAAACAAATCTCAACTTTAAGGTGGGACCTAAAAGAGACTGCAGTGAAGGCCACTGTTGACTGTCCTACTACAAGCCTAAAGCTGGTCAAAGAGGTTTCTACAAATTCAGTTATATCTCTTGCTAAATAAAGATAAACTGATCTTATACACATTTACCCAGGACGATTAGCAAACCTGTGCATTACAGCAGTGAAATGTAAAACATGCGGTGCCGCCTCATTGCTGGTTTTCAGGTGACTCTCACTGCTTCAAAACAGCATGTACAAGACATCAGAAGAGGACCACTAAATGACAAGCTCATTATGGCTCACATTTTAAAGCATAAACTAATGTGTTGAGTACATTAGGCTGTATCTGTATTTTTCACAAACTAAACTGCGGCTCCTTTGAGCCTGACGTACCACGACAGACTTCTTCCAGATCTCTGATCTAAAAAGGACAGTTATTCAATACAGAACAGGTAGAGTACCTCACACAAGGGAGATAGTGTTGTTTAACTGGTATATGCAGTAAGTTCTCACCTTACATACTGCGGCCAAAGGACAAATACAAATACAGTTTGAGGTAACCCACTAATCTATGATCAAAAAGCCAATGCTATGCTTGAGCAGGGCTTTGCAAAGGAAAGCCAGTCTTCATCTTTACAGCTATTGCTTACCTTTTGTGCGGCTCATGCCTTTAAAGGGTTGTGCTAGAGCAGATCTGCAATAACAGGTGGCAGTTCCCTTAACGTCTGATATCTACAACACCACTTAGAGAATTTAACGTACTCTGGAGCTGTTCCCGAGCCACATTTATGCAGGGTTTCATTTGTTTCATAAAAATCCACTTCATACACTGGAACCGGATGGTCATGCACCGATAAACATTTTCTGCTTGCAGTTAAAAAATAATAATAATAATTGGATTTTTGCACTGGTAAATTCAACTTAATCTTAACCAGTGTTTAGAGTTGCATGTAGCATAATTTGTGGAATACAAGTTATGCCAAGTCCTTAATTTTGACTTATGTGAGAACACTGAAGAGCAGTAAGATATTGGTGGAGATTGCTTTGCCTCATTGAGCTTTGGGTTTTGTTGTTGTATTTTTTTTTTGGTAAGGGGGGGACACAACCTTAGCTACTGAGTTGTAAACATTAGGCAGCAAACACAGAAAAATATATTTACAACAGAACATGTGTAACATTTCAGCTAAAGCCTGGCCACTATTGGTGACTGCAGCAGAGAAGCAGGTGTTTGTATTATGCATTTGTCCAGGACAGTACCATAAATATTCTAAAACAGCACCTGGTGATTAGTTCGATACAGAGTAAACAGAACCAGAGACTGTTTGTCTCAGTGGGTGTCTCTGAAAGGATAACACCTTAGCTTGTGTTTTGAACAAATAAAGATAATCGTTAAAAAAGCTACATTCATGTAAATATATCAACAGATTTTGCATTAATATCACTGACTTGACCTCATTACATCTGCACCTGCTGAGATTTTCTTTTCTTTTTTTGGCAGAAGGAAGCAAGAGCTGAATTGCATAACAATGCTGATCAACTGCAAATGACTGAGTACTGAAGGACAAAATCAGTGGCTGTACTCATATTGGTTAATAAAAAGCAGTCTGCAAATAAAAACATGCCGCACTTAATCCATTTTGGAGAAAACTGATACCTGTAGAGATTATTTAGCTGTCTTATGTCGCCTTCACTGATATCAGGGCACTTGGTACGTTTAAGATGCCTGACTCCAGGTCACATCTGGCTTTTATACTGTAAATCCAGACTTAAAATAGCCTAACTGTCACTGATCTTCCAACCAGACCGTTTCATGTAATCTCATTTTGTTAGCTGATGTAGTAAAATTACATTTATATGTTTCATTTCTTATTTATAGACATTCCTAGCGCCAGTAGTGTTGCCATTACCTGCAGAAGAGGAGTCATCATGGTCGGAGCTCAGGTACCCATCACTCCTCCTCTCAGGGGTGCTGCACCCGGAGCCTCGGTGAATGTGGGGGAAGGACGGCGACAGTCTGCCGTCGTCGGAGTCAAACTCCCTGCTGTGGCGGAAAGGCCGCCGGTTGTCCCGGTGAGCGCTGGAAGTCTTCTGACCGTCCCTGCCCGCAGTCTTTGGTGCCAACAAGTTACACCTGACGAAATTTTCATTCAGCTCCAGATCCTCAAATTCACGGTCGCTGCCCTCCTCGTTGTCATTCGCCCGAGAGACTATGGCAGGGGCCGTGTCCCCTCTATAAAAGCCGGGCTTCTGTGGCGGGACAGGGATGGGGACCGGTTTGCCCATCTTGCCGCTGAACCTGCCTCGCTCCCGGCCGAAGGAGCTGGTGAGCACCGCCGTGTTAGTAACAGAAGCGTGGAGTTTCACGCCTCCTGAATCCAACACCTTCATCCTCCCCTCGTCGCGCTCAGTGTCCCGCCGCAAAGGTTTCCTGATATTTTCCGTCTTGGAAAAGGAAGACATGTCAGCGTTAAAGTTTTCATCTTTGCCTTCAAACCTTTCCGGGTCTTTTCTCTTCTGTCGAGCCACGGTGGTCTCCAGGTAGATCACCTTGAATTTCTCCTCCGCCAGAGCCTTCTGGAGCCTCTTCAGGTTGGCTTTACATATCTCCAGCTCGGACTCTATGTCCTCTACAGAGTTCAAGTCCATTTGAGGCACTTCTCCGTCGGGAAATTCTTTCCTCCAGTGTTTTGCGAATTCCTCCTGCTCCCACATACTGATGGTTCACACAGGGCTTTCCGCCAGTCGCTGTCTCGTCATGCAAGTCAGAAAAATACTGAAGCTAACTGTTGTCCACACTGACGATTATGGGCCACACTGTCGCATATATCCACGTTCTCTTCTCACTTGTTTTCCGAAAAAGAAAAAAAAACGATATTAACTTGAACACTTTCTGACCATCTTGCACCTCCTACATACAACTGGCGTACGGCGCGCTGCTTTGCGTGTGATGCAGACAAGTTTGCCGATGCGCTGAAAAGTTTCGAGACTTCCTGTATCCACACGCTGCCTTCACGTGTCGCTGGGAAAATTGAAGTAGCTGCTGTTTCATCACAACACTCAAACCAATGTAGCGGATTCTTAAGTAGATGTATGTGGTATGGTATGGTAGCAAAATGTGTTTGAAAAGAAGCACGAAACAACATCCATCCATCCATTTTCTTCCGCTTATTCTTTTCAGGGTCCGAGGAGCTGGAGCCTATCCCAGCTGCCATGATTGGGCTAGTGGCAGGGTACACCCTGTACAGGTCGCCACCCTGTCGCAGGGTCAACACAGCGAGACAGATAACCGTTCGCACCTTCATTCATACATATGGGCAATTTAGAATCACCAATTAACCTAACCCCACTAAGTGCATGTTTTTGGACTGTGGGAGGAAACCGGAGAAAACCCAAGTAAACACGGGGATAACATGCAAATTCCACACGGAAAGGTCAAGGTAGATTTGAACCAGGACCTCCTTGCTGTGAGGCAACAGCATGGTGTTCTGTTGGGAGTAGTGGCGGAAAGAAGCTCCCATAGTACAAAAATAAATATGTATACTTATGTCTATGGGCAACTTGCAAACCCGACAGCATGTGAATGCAACAAACCGTGAAGCTTGTAAGTGTTAATGTGTTCACCACTGCTCTGAAAATACGCATTTTTGGTGGTGCGCATTTTAAACTGGCCGCTTATCAGTCTCGCAACCTTTTTTTTCATAAAATAAATTCACATTAATTGGATTAGAAGGAAAAATAAGTATTTACACATTCTTCTGATGGTCAGAGACGGCAAGGATCAGGCTTTTTACCTGCGTTATAAAAAGTGCTTTTATGTTACATGTGTATGTTAACAGTTGTTTTTGCATTTTCCTATTACTTGTTTACCTTGCATATAGAATACAGACCTATTTGATGTTAAGTCTACTGTGAACAAACACAACTGGTCTAAATAAATATACAGTCACCCTGAGTCTGTTCTGTTGTTTGTGATTTTCTATTTTGGTCATACCTGTGGCCTATTGAAACTTTTTTTTTAATCTCATCATGACATCTGACGCACCAATCTTTACATCCAGGAAGCACAAAAACCTGCGAGTTGCTTTGAGTGCCACAAAAAGAATATTTAAAAGCTTGATTTAGGGGTCCTCCTGATCTAGGTCCATTTCTCTTTGTTTTTAATATTTCAGCTCCATATACATGCATTTCCTAAAGCTGACTGGCCGATGCAGATTAGGCCTTGAAAGCAGACTGGTGTTTGGTTTGCTTCCCTATAGCTGCAGGTTTCAGTGGTTTGACATTAACGAAGAGAAAAAAAAGCGCTCCTTTTTATCAGGTAGTTTGTTATCAGTCTGCAGAGGAAACAGATATACTGCAGGCATACATGTACATGAATTTTTTTTTTTTTTACATGCATTTGTCTCTTGAATACGCAGCATGTTTAAGCTGATAAACATGCTCATTCTCTTACTTGTTTTGATGTACGCTAGTTTAGAACCGCTGAACAATGTGTAGAAAAATGGCCAGCTTGATCCAACAAATTGTGGCACAGTTGACAAACATTTATTGAACATTTAGCTTGCAAATAATTAAGCATATCTTATTTTGAACACTTTCAATCACTGTGATTCTCATATTAATAGAGATTATCTCTGAAAGACTCGTCTTCCATAGAGAAGTAAACCTAAAGTGCGATAATTAAGATTCATGCAGCTGTGTCCTGACAATAGGAAATAAGATCTGGGTAAGACGCCAAGGAGTAGCCTTCCAGTAAACTAGAGCGTGACGCTATACAACAGAGAAGAAAGTTAATGCTGCAGACAGAGAGGGGAGGGTGCAGGCAGAGATGGGTGCTTCATATTTTTTTGAGTGCTCATTTGGATACCTGCCCAGAACTGAAAGATCATTCTCCTGAAAGCTTTCAGTGGCCATTGATCAGCACTCGTTGCAGGCCTGAGGGCCTGTATTGGATTACTGTAATGAATAGTCTACAAAGACTATGACCAGCCATGAAACTGGATTACCAATCACAGGCTTTCTGTGATATAGAAAGCATGAAATGTGTGGATGCGATACAGCTAGTCAGCCTTTTGGAATGCCAGGTCTTGATTGTGGAGCTGAAACAGCCATACTTCTCATTCTTTACTGATATGATTGTTTATCATCAGTGGACCAGAAGCCTAATAAGTTTGTTCAGTGAAGTGTTCAGTCAACAGATAATGACTTGACTGTTGAAATGGTGTAGGAGAGTGTCCACATAGCTGGAATTCTGCTGTCATTTGTAGCCATGACCATGCCTGCATGCACTACAGGCACCGATCAGAGGTTCTCGGTAAATAACTAGAATGCAACAATGTAATGAAATGCACGGTAAATGTGCATCCTGTTGTGGGTTTTTTTTAGGGGGGGGCGGTTGTGATATAACCACAGCTTAAATAACACCTCCAGCACAAGCTGTTGGTTTGTACAATAAAATATTACCCACACCCTCTTAGTTAACCTATTCTTAAACATCTCCACACACCTCTCAGCATTCCTCCACCACCATTCAAATCCAGATGTTCTGGATTCCTGAGGCATTTAATTTAAACAGCGAGTGGAATTCTTTGCTGCCACTGAAGAAAAGGCAGTGAGACATAAACAAAACACGCCCTAATTATAGCATATGCAAACAACATATATGGCAGTAGTGTTGCAGGAAAATGCAATGTCATGTTTTGGGTCTTACAAGACAATCGTTACTAAACATCACACAAATCTGACCAAGCTTTGGTCTGTACAGAATATAAATAAATACATAAATAAATAAGCAATGTGTATAGAGGTCAAATATGTTCTGAATCTTTCACCAGTCTTATGTGGGAGGACCACTTGCTACAGTTACTGTAAAAGTGGGTAAATTCTTGTGGCACACGAAGGAGTCAAACAACCAGCTCTGACATCATGTCACTAGGGGTGCACCTTCCAGCATATTCTATGCAGCACCACAGTGCTTTCCACAAGGGGCTTTAATCAGTGGTTGTATGACGCCCTCCTGTGGTTGCAAGCTCTATAAGACAAAATGAGTGCGAGTCAAAGCTGCACGCTGAATAAAATACACCATGGTACAACATTTATTGATAGGATCATTTCCGCAGGATTTCTAGTACAGTGAGTTTCACTAATCACAGAAATAATTTTAACATATATTGCTGAACATTAAAAAGTATTTACTCTAAGACAACAGCGAGACACTTTGGGACAACATAAAGATGAAAACATGAAGTAAATATGCTTTCCATTTGATTTGACAAGTTCAATACATCCCTTTAAACCAAAACAAACAATAAAAGTATATCAAAATAGACAAATATATTATAAAACATATTTCACACTACATCTGGTTTGTGTAGAGCTTAAACTGTAATTTTATTTTCCCTCCACAAAAATAATATACTGTTACATGACATAAAATGTACAAATTTTACTCCAGATTGTTGTGCAACTGTTTCTGAAATCTCTGTTAAGGCAACAAAAGGACAGCACCACAGATGCAGCCAGTGGAGTTACAGGTAGGTAGTATCAAAGGCCACAAAACAACCTCCCCAGCCACACACACACACACGCACACACACACACACACACACACGATATAAATAGATTTTCAGAAAAGACAAACATCTACAGTTTGAGTCAAAAGTTGCAGGTGATGATCCTCTACACAGCCTTCCTGAGCAGTAGTAGGAAACTTAAAAGGAGTGATTCAGAAGCCATCAATGATTAGGCCTAGTCTTTAATATAATAAAAATTTAGTTGATTTAATGTAAATATATACAGTATCATAAACACTTCTCACAATAATATACCGGCCTTCAGATCGAAGTCTTTCACAGTGCCTCCACAAATGTTTTTTTGCATAGTTAAGTGATTTGCTGATAGTGAATACATAATAACCTAAATCAGTTTGTAAAAGATGGAATCTAGTCTGCATGATTTCTGTTTGCTAACAGAGCAAAGCGCAAAATCTTTACACAGATTGCTGCTCTGGCTGATGCATATTCACGATTGCTGTAAGCCTTGAGGAACAGTCTTTCATGCTTTTATGATGGCACTTGCTACCAAGGTTTCTCGCCTTGTGGTTATAAATGCCTGTTGTTTCTCATAATAGGCTGCCTCGTTAATAAAAGTGGGATAGACCGTCCCGGAGCCTTGGTAGTGGATAGTTTTTCCATCAAATGTCTGGAACATTGGGTCACCAGGGTTCAGTGGCTCCCAGTCACAGTCCTGCAACAACAACAAGCAATAACCACAGGGAAAGTAACTCGAGCACGTTGTTTAAACTACAATAATACATTCTCACGTCAACTAAAGAAGTCTCATTTCCTCTTTAAAGTCGGGTAATTTATAGACTCAACAGTCCAAATGTGAAATATCACTAGAGACTGAAGGCAGGAGTAATTCAAAATTTTAATATTTACCTGCAGGTTGGGGTGCACCATGGCTATGATGTTGCCATTGGCATCTCTGGGATAGTCGATCCTCTCTAGGACCCGGAAAACTTCAACTGTACAAGGAGGGAACTCCACACCTAAACAAGACAGGGGAAAAAACAAAACAAAATAAAAAACAAAACAGAGCGATATACTTGTGCAGATTTGGATTACATAATGAAAGCTGGAGTTAGACTTAATTTCCAGAGTCAACAGTCGCCGGGCTTATAACAAGTTTAAAAAGAAAAAAGAAAAAAAAAGAAAAAAAGACATGAATAAATATTCAAACAAGGTGGGCTTTATTATAGGTCCTTAGAAAAGTATAAAAGCTCTAGTTGTCTGAAGTTGGGACATGTCCAACACAAGCAGTACATCAAACACTAATATTAAGTGAGTGCCAACTTTTACCTTCACATGAAATTCAAGCACCACTCTTGCAGGTGAAAGCCCTCTGCTTCACCTAGTGGTTGTCAAATTGAATTATTAGAACAAGACCCATCATCAATAGGGATATCCTCCCGCAATCAATGAAAATATTAAAGAAATCTAGAAGTCAGGATAACATCACTGCCCCATTTCATAATAGAAAACCATTCAGCAGACGTCCTCTTACCTTCTGCAAAACTTTTGGCCTAACTTGGAGGCCTTGCCCTAAACTTTTATCCAAATAGCCACCCCATCCCATCAAGAATGTGTTCAATATTAACAACACTCATTAAATCAAAACAATTTAAGAACGCTGTATTGATATTCTGTGATTAGCTTTAGCATTTCTACAAAGACCTTTTGGTAACCACATCCTAGAACAGACACAAAAAAATCCATGGTAAACAAATTAGAGAAAACACACACTGCACTCTAGTACAAGGATTTATACTACATAATGTCTTTTTATTTATATATAAATAGAAATAACAATAAGCCATATATAATGCATACTTTAAAGGTATTCACATTATATTATACTCATGTGTGCACATGAATTCTACTACATAATCTGTCATCAACGCATTATGTATAACATAAGGCAACCATGTTGTTTACATTTGAGCAATATTGCTGAGCAGTAGGTATGGCTTTAACATTGCTCAATAATGAGTTATAGGCTGTACTCTTTATGGCCATGAGCCATCACTGACCAACACGTTAGACGATTCTCGGCCAATCAGATGTTGGCATCACAGGCTATTCAATAAGGCTGCAGCCTAAAACTGATGTTACTATAAAATACCTAGAAGTTTGGGATTCCCCAGTTTCTTATTATCTACCTACTGCCAGCTGTTCACCATCTGGTGATTGGCCAGAGAAAACCTGAAGCCTAAAAAAAACAAAACAAAAAAAAAAAAACACAAACAGATGAGTTGCATCAGTCTAGTTCCCACCAAAACATGTTGCCTACCTCTTGCTTCAATCAGCTAAGAATTAAAATTCAACTTTCTTTTGCATTTTAAACGGGTTATTTAAAAGTCGAAGAGTCAGAGAGTTACTTAGAGGTCGGAGGGAAACTTCTGGTGCGTTCAGTGATTTTGAAATAAGGGGAAACAAACAAAAGTAGTAAATAGCTAATTAACATGCAAACTGATATAATGCATAATATCTTTACCATTACTTATGCAGATTTTTCACTCTGGACTACAGTATTAGGCTCGTATTTTACAAACTTGGGCGTAAGATGGGAGTAAAATACACATGAAATTTAGATTTTTACATTGAACTAATGCCCCACAATGGACAAGTTGTCAAGTTTTCATGAGATTGTTCCGGTGTGATTTGAGCAAACCAAAGCGACCTTGTTCAACCTTAGGAATTACACAGGAGGTCTGGTAACGTTTGGCAGAGCTCAGACATTAGGCAACTGTTTCACCTGCACTGAGCTACATTCAAATGCAAGTAGCAGCGTGGAACAGGAAGGACGAATGCTCCAAGAGTCATAGTTTTCCCACTTTACTGGAGGCTACCCTTCCAAGCGAGTCATTTCAGTTGCAACAAAAATGCCTTGTATAGCTAAAGGAGTGCTTTCTTCATGCTGCTCAGCTTCAAAGCACAGGAACACCGCTTCATCACCATGCCAGACCATTCATTATCACCAGTGTGGTCCTAAAGACAGAAGACTTCCACCCCAGTGCCAACCAGACCCTAATGACATGGAAAATGACCAAGTCACAGCTAGCGGGCCTTTCAACAGAGGGACACTCAGGGGAAACCAACAGAGTGCAATTCTAGCTTGGCACAGACTGCTTGTTTACGTAAAAGTAACAGGGAAACGCTACCTTGCACCTAAATATTGAAAACACTGTTCGGTGCATTAGGGAAGAGAAGGGGCTGAGCGGAGGCGTGTTGAGCCAGATGCAGATAAATTTAGAGATCTAGCAGTAGGTACATCTGGATGAGTCAGATGGTCACCCCATGGGCATTTTGTCACAACATGTTCCTCATCACAGGGATACTGACTGAATACAAACAACGTATTTTTCTATTATATAACACACGATGAATCATATTTGTTGTTTTTGAGCCCAAATTCTAAACACAGTTTAATCCTTTGTGACTTTTTAAAGAACTAATTCAGAGCTCATTTATCTGACTTGGCTGCGCTCGTGAAATCCTTTAAAACTTTGTGACAC
Organism: Pterophyllum scalare; assembly: GCA_024447675.2. Classification (NCBI taxonomy): domain Eukaryota; kingdom Metazoa; phylum Chordata; class Actinopteri; order Cichliformes; family Cichlidae; genus Pterophyllum; species Pterophyllum scalare. The sequence continues at coordinate 26,344 of JAMQGT020012385.1, read as the reverse complement.
AGCCTGTTGTGAATGCTGTGAATCTAAATGTGGCTAACATTTCAAGTCTTACCTTCGTTAAACAGCTCAATGAAGTCCAGAGCGTGTTTTAGGATCACTCGCATAGCTTCAAAGATGTTACTTCTTAAAACACCTTGAGGCTGAGGACCCACTTCAAGACCTGCAAAGAGGACAGACAAATTATCGATCTGACATTTTTTTTTTTTTACAATTTTATTTCAGCTGAATGAATGCCCCAATTACATATGCACAACTAATGTTACAGTTTTATATATCCGGCCCATTATCCACCGGGAAGAACAACCAGACCTGATTCTACTCCCCCCAGTGTCTGCTCTATTAGAGGCAGATAATTGTCATGTTTAAGAATCAAGGGGTACAAAGTAAACAGACACAAAGCCCAGGCTTCATTTAGGAAATGAAAAAAAATTATGATTGCATTTATAAATTTTTTTTTAAAAAGACCACCAAAAGATACAAAATGACGTCAAAGAGATGCAAAATGTTGAGAAAGGATGGAACATGGCAACAAAGTGATGAAAAACCACAGAGGCAACAAACACACACACACACACACACACACAACAAAGAAGCAAAAATAAATAAATTTTTAAAAAAAGTAAATAATTGGATTAATTTTAGCTTGAAAGACTTTAATCAGCCAATCAAAGATTAAGAAATGATTCATACTGTGTATTTTAAGATGTCCAAAAACTATATACAATATTTATAACATGGATAAGTCCAGTGTACAAGTGCTGGTTAATTATATTTGCTGTGCTGTGATGACCACAAAGAGACACAATATAGGTAAACACCACCAAAAAAAACAAAAAAAAAAACAACTTAGAAGAGCTGAAAAATAACAGTTTGCGTCATAATATGCTCATTGTTGTTCGCGGTTTGAACTCCCTTATTTAAAAACAGTGCCCCTGGTTTCCTTAATCCACCACAGACCAATTTGGCTGGACTACAAAGACTCACCAACAGGGTGCTTGGCTACAGAGCGTGAAGTGGAATACTTCAGAAGAGGATGTTCATTCAGCAGAACAAGACAACCAGCCGGAGCGATGGCTTTCTGTAACGCAAAAATCAAGAACATCGTCATATGAAAAGCAGAGAAAACCACACAAACACTGTGTGACGCAAAGTCACATGCAACACACTAGCCAGCTGTTTTAGGATTGGGCTCAACAGAATGGAAAATTAGATCTGCGCCAGCTCACGCTCGACCAAATGCAACCATGTGCAGAATGAAGTTTAAGCTGTGGGCCGTCTCGGTCGCCAGTAAAGACTTGAAATCTTTGTCAGCACAAACACCGCCATCATTAAATTAGAAGTTGTTCTTCTGAGATTAAACCGGTAGTGGTTCGGATCATCTATCAAACTATAAGACAAAGTAATTAGTACTTGTGATTATCAGCAAGCACTGGCAAAAGCCTCATAACATCTAAACCTGAGGCATGTACTAAGCATATTTATGAAGGCTGCTCAATGAATCATTATGTAACTGATGTCTGTGTATCAGTGGGGCAGTTTGTAGTTCTAAGACTTAAGAATGCATTTCTCATGAGTTCTGTTGTTCAGGACCACAAGAGATATGCTGCTTTTGGCTTTATTTTCCCTCCTTGCTGGTGCTCACCATGATTTATTTTTAAGAACAAGAAAAGAATGCCACAGTCGGCATCTTAAAATGTAAGTGAATGTAATGTTTGCCATGAAGCAATGTGCATGTTTATGGTTGTATTAATGTGCCAAAGCAAATTATGTATACAGATTTGCTATCACTGAAGCATTTTATGCTTCTTTACTAGTTCCTATGTGGGATCTAATGAGTGTAAAGCTGTTATGTCATACATGCAATTTATCCCTAAACTATTCTAGACTGACCTGTGAGAATGGCCAACTCTGGACAATGTGCCAATCTGATTCTTTGATATGATAAAGAGAACCCTTCTGCATAAAAGATATGCAGAGCAAAGAGGTGGAGAAGGCTGCTGTTTGACTCGCTGACTCTGTCATAAGAAACTTTATAAAATGATATCCAAACATCACTGCAAAAAGTGCTGTTAATTATTTAGGTTGTATTTTAGATCATCAGCTCGTGTAGCACTTAAAACACTTATCCAGTTTGGTAGTCAGCAAAGCAGCCGTGCATTACAGTGAAGTATAAAAATTCTGGCTGGGGATGCAGTTCAGCCCCATGTTGATTACTCTGAGAACTTCTGGTACACCACAATATATTAAAAACATGCCATTGTTTGGGTCACATCCACAATTTCCTGAAATATTCAGATCTGGGACAGTTATAAAATCCTTGTTCTAACAGTGGAAATGAGAACTGTTTGTATTAAGTCTCATTTGCAAAATTATACATTTTCCTCACACCAGACGACACTATAATTATGTAACACTTGACTGAACTCTTCTATCTGAAAGAGAATATCATGAAAGGGCAAAAAGAAATCTTTATACACTGCTCTGAAAAAGTGGTTTTATGCTTCTTTTTTTTTTTATCAATAATCAACTAGATTATTTTTATTTGCTGCTTTTCTTAACATCACTGTTAAGTTGCTTCATTGCATGCGTTTGTGTTTTAGTCTGTTTTGCTTGGACTGAACATCTGCCATCTCCCCTGCTTGTCCTTTGGGAGGCTAACAATGGAGCAATAAAAATTTTTTTTTTTAAAAAAGCGCGTTTTGCTCTCCTTTTTTTTTAAATCCTCAGTGTAATTATAGGGCAAACCAGCTGTATTCACTTTACTTAATGCTGTCAGATAAATCCATCTTCTTAAGGATGCAATGAACATATCTAATGGTTTTATTTAAAAAAAAAAAAAATCTGGAAATGTTGTCAGAGTTATTCTTTTAATCACGGATAAAGCTTGCAGATTAAGTAGGTCATTAAAGTGTCTCACTGATGGTAGAGAAATAGTTCCACAAACGTTCTGTCCAAATAGTAGCTGTTACTGGGTGTAACTCCAGTTCTGTGAATATATGTGTAGCTCCCCTAACAGCTTTCACCACCGTTTGTGTAGGGTGGCCAGATTTTCAGCTGTGGTAGCTCTGCCCCTTCTCCTAAATAAGGCCCTACAGTATATACGTGTGTGTTTGTGCTTTAACATGCATCTTCAAGTCCCCCACCTTTATGTAGTTCATCATCTGCAGATTAAAGTGGTCCTTGGAGCTTTCCAGAATCAGAGTGCAGCCCATGTTAGATGTCGTGTTGTGAAGGTCAAAGATGACATCGTAGGCCTCTGGGCTTCCTTTGGGACCAAATATCCTGTTGATCTCCTTAGCTCTCTGCACCTCATAGGGCAGGTCATCTCCTCCTGGGGCACTGCAGGGTGTGCGTACACACATAGGGCATTAGAGCTGCCACAAGCCTAATGATTCACATCTTATCACACAAGTCTGCGCAAAGAACAATGAATCATGTTAATTATTTATACAAGAGTGTCCTACATGCAACACTTTAACCTAACTGTTGGCCACAACGGGAAAGAATCTAGTACGTGAGGTTAAACTGTACTGTACAACGTGAAGCAGAAACTGTTTTTGTGGTAAATATTTCACTTTTCGTACAATAATCCACACGTAGAATGCAGGCAAACGCAGCAACACTGTGAAGCAAGAGTCGCATTCAGCAGTACAGCGGCCGCCTCCTGTCAAAGTTAAGAAGAAACTGTATTTACTTTCTCCAAGTCTTAGGATCTTTCAGAAATGTATTTTGCCCCTGGGCCTTGGTCAGACCACAGAATCGGTGCTGCCCACTTTCAAGCTCTTTTAAAGCGTTTCAAAATACCCACTATTCTAGGGCATTCTCCAAGCTATAGCAGAACAGCACCTCTGCTGTCTATATTGTTTTGCCTCCCTCACATCTGTCATTTGCTCCCCTTTTTCAAAGACTGTCCAGTATTGTCTGGATTGCTGGGAAATCAGCACACAAGCACAGTGTAAGCAGCAGCTGATAAAGCGGACTCCCAACATTCATCTGTGGGGCAAGCAGGTGCTAAATTTGAGGAAGAGCAGAGATGTCATTCTATTTAACTGGAAGAAAAAAAAAAAAGACATCGTGACGAGCCGTTTTTAGAAAGAATCTCCAACTGGTTAATCTTCTTATATGTGTCTTCAGTTAGGCCAAAAAGGGAACAAGCTGGAGAGTGCTGAGAAGATCTTTAAACGTCAACTAATGCTTGCACGATGAGGCTGCAACACTTCACTCATACGGTTTGAGCTCCAAGCATCACTTCAGTTTCACCACTAAGAAATCATGTAATAATATTCAATGTCACCTCGGTATATGTGAGGAAGGAAGCATTCAATTCATTTACTTAAGTCATACCATCATTAAGTAAAAAAAAAAGAAAGTATTAAATACAAAAGTAACTTGCACTGATATGCTGGTTGATGTGGTGCTAATAATACTCCATTACAAAGGCACCAAAGCTATGTGTTGCATGAATGATGGCTGATATTGTTCAATAAGAAATTTGGGGAGGGGGGGGACCCAAGTGTTAAGCAGCATAAAATTTCAGTACTTACAAAACGTGAAATACTTTAAAAATTGCACTTCAGTAAAATGCTTGAGTAAATGCACACTTTTCCATACACGTAACAGGAATGCCACGGATACAATAGTGTCTGACCACTAAAAATGCACAGTATATTGACAGCGGGGATGTTTGTACGATTAATGAATAAATGCTGTTATCCAACCGCATTTCTAAATAGGCTTTCCGTAAGCGTTTCCGTGCAGGGATTACAAGAGCCAGCGTTTGCGTAAGACTTCGTTTTCCGCTGTAGTGCACGCACAAAAAAGAAGAACAACAACAAAAAAATCGTCTTAAATCGTTTGCAGCTCAGTCACGTTCCGCTCACGTTTTTCCTGCAGGCCGACAGTCAGCTGAAGTTCGGGAGGAGGGGACTTGCTGCTCTGCTCTTATTGGCGCGGGGTGGGGTGGGGAGGGGAGCGGGGTGGGGGGTGACACGGTAAACACACACATCACGGAGTACCTGTGATAGTAAGGGTTTGATGGGAAAGTCCACGTGATAAATCACACTTTAAAGACATTTGCTACCCCTTTCTTATAGATAGTTATTTGTCATGTTGTGTTAACCATTATTGACATATTTGTCCGGTAGAGCGCACACATGCAATCGGCTATGCCAATAATATTGCATAATTGTGGAGTCGTTACAGTTTCCCACGAACTACATTAGACATCTTCAGCTGCTTGGTTGCGATTAAGACAATAGCCAGAGTGCGTATCCGTCCTTTGATTAGCAGAGTCCAAAACTGAGCCTCTAAACTCTGATGTTAAATTTCTATTTGGCACCACGGCAGTAAAAAGTTTCCATTCAACACGTAGCTTAACGTGGTGACAGCGACTGTAGCGCCGTATTTACCTTAGGTTTTCTGGGGTGAAGGCTCGGTTCAGATCCGTGTCTACGTATCTCGTGCACTTCTCCACAGCCTTGGGATTGGTGATAAAAGGAACGGCCTCGACTCCCTTCCTCTTTATTTCGCCGCTGTTCTTCATCCACAGGTTTACAAGCGTCACGCCTGACATCTCGTTTCCGTGCGTCCCTCCGAAAATCGCCACTCTCCTCGCCTCGCTAAAGCGCGCGGTGTTGTTATAAGAAGACATACCTGGGTGGCCGAAACTATGTAGTGTGGATGAAGACACGCCGGTCTCCGTGGCGTCAGGAAGAGAGAAAAAGTTTTCCAGCTTTAGGCTTCGCAGCCTCGGTGTTTAAATGCCTGTTGACGCTGCACACTTACGTAACGTGCCCGCTGGCGTGCTGTGGTCAGTCACCGTGCGTAAACTGAGCTGAGTTGAACACGGACAACTCGGGTTGCAGGCGAAACTCTCGTTAACCGGGTTCCTCCCACTGTTTACCTGTCACTGTCAGAACTGCGGCTTCCGGTGAGGCTCTTCCAAAATAAAATATAATGTACATAGCTGCGTTTTTCCAAGTAGTCATTTAAAGAGAGAGAGCGAGCCAAAATTGGCCGGTGGTATCCCGCTCCCGGAGCTGTAGCATACACCGACGCTGTGGTGGTCGGCCGCTGTTCTCAGACGGTCTGCCTTGCTGCTCTCTGTTTGGTCATAGGACAAAAGTTTGAGTGAGCTTTTGTCTCACTCTGCATGTATGCAAATCTACCAGGTTTGGCACTAAAAGATCTGATTTATACTGCGCACGAACATTTGCTTTTTTAGGCATGAAAATGTCTTTAAAGTTATTTTGCAAAAGTTTGTTTATTTACTCAATACGGATAAAGCACATACTATGTAGGCAATTTAATTTTTTTAACATTAAACAATGCTGTTCTGTTCTCACACTATGGCTTTGCTTTATTAATCATATAAGACACCAAACAAATAAACAAAAATAAAAGGAAAATCAGACATGTTATAGATCATTTTTGATGTAAAGTGTCATAATTTGACTGTTAAAATGTATTTCTTACTTTACTTTTGTTCTCTTCCAGACCTAGTTGCTGCTGTTGGCTAATCAGTTGCTTCTCTCAGATGGTCAACTTTCTTCTCTGGTTGCTGGTTACTGTATACCACGACAATATCAGTTGGTTTTCACAAAGTTAAAGTTTCACTTAAGTTTGCTGCTTAAGTTTTTTATGATGGCAATTTGCATATAATCCAGAATGCTCTCAAGAGTGATCAGATTAATTACAAAATAAAAGTCTCTCTTTACCACTCCATGAACTAAATCCCCCCCAAAAACCTATTTCAACTTAATTTTATTTCAGTGACACACTGGTGAAAGTGTTGACAAGGACAAGGCTGGAGATCACTCATGCTGATTGAGTTTGAATAGCAGACTGGATGCTTTAAAAGGAGGGTGGTTCTTGAAAGCATCGGTCTTCCTATTGTTTTGTTTTTGTTTATTTTAAGCTGAGTAAACTTAAAAAGTAAAGCAACTTGTTATACTTTGTAAGCACTTCAATAATAACTTCAAACTCAAGTTATTTTACTGCATTTGTCAGTGTTTAGATTACACTTAATAAGAAAGATTCTGAATAAATTATTACATAATAATTCAGTCCCATTAGCTAGATCTATTGAATTCCTGATTTATTCTACACTAGTTCTTTAGTAACTACATTACATGGTGTGAAATGATACCATACATTGTATCTAACTGTATTCTAATCCTGGATGACCTGGCAACAAACAAAGGTTAGCCAAAGATGGCATGTAGCCTTCCTGACCATTACTGCATAAAGCTTTAATATTTTACCCTTTATTGTAGTGCACATGAACATAAAACCATCTGCCATAAGCAGGCTATCTTGAGGAAACAAACAAATGCAATTACCAAGATTTGTATCTGTACAACATGAAAAATGGGCCATTTCTGAAATATTACTCAGATATTGCGCTTTTCTTTTAGAATGAATGAGCATAAAATAAAAAAATTAACTGCAATGTATGCATTGACCTTTAAAATTAATTTATTGAGCAACCTGGTCAAATTATAGCATTGGATCACTAAAGAAAAATCAGCATGAGCAGCTTCCTGGATGGCTATTTCAGCAAACTATTCTTTAAAGCCTGAACTCGGGCAGAGCACTGGGTACGAAGACCCAAAACACCTTTTGAGTTAGTTCAAAAGTGTACATTCAATCCTTTGGATAGTCCAGATTAAGTGCATAGATGAGTCGGAAACAGAAGTGACAAATGCAGTTGGGAAGTCACAGATATGATCCAGGACATTTTGCTGCTCAGTAACCAGGGCAACGCTTCTTATTGTTGGACTTGAACAGATGGGCTGCCTCAGATGCTCTGTCTTCAGGACTTTGCTGTGCAGCGTTTCCTGGTGTGTGACGCAGTGATGCACTGTCACCTCACCTGTGCAGGTCTCCTTCTGCATCTTCTCCTGTATCTGTCGCACCAATCCCCAATCCCCAATCCCAATAACAGGCGAGGAAAAGAGACAGGGATTGTCTCTTTCCCCGCTGCCTCTTCTCATACCTGTCAGGGTGGGATCTTAAATTGGAGGCAGGTAACTAAAGGCAGGCATGTGGTATTGTATCAGGAATATTCCCTCTGAGGTCATTTGTTTAACCTCCTTTTGCCTTGTCTCCCTTTCGCAGACCACCAAGCTGCTGCTTTGCTGGTGTGGATTTCAGCTGGTCAGTCTGAAGCCATTATATTGATGACTATTTGGTTTTAAATGGTTTTAACCTGTCAGCTTAATGCTGGAGACCTTCTTTTGGTGTGATTCTTGTGCTTTTATTTATCCACCAGAGCTGGTTTAAGCAGACTTTGGGGTACTCGTGATCAATTTGAGCCTGTGTTTTTGTTGTTTGTTTGTTTTCCAATTTCCCGCAGTGAATATCCTGAGTATTGGGCTAGTCATTGATGATTAACTTTTTAAAAATAAATTTTTTTAATGGTAATAATTGTGTATTTATATATTAAAATTTAATCCTTGTGAACTGATTGCATGCAGCTTATTCCTTCTATTAAAGTGGTGTGTGTTGGTCGGGTTGGTGGTGCACTGAATGCAAGGTGGGCATCTGTGCACCCACTCCGCCAGTGTGTGCGTCTTTCTTTCATTTTATTTACACTTTCAAATATATGTACATACACTCCTGATCAAAATATTAAGACCAGTTAAAAAATTGCAAGAATTTGCATTTCGCACTATTGGATCTTAAGGAGGTTCTAAGTAGAGCTTCACAATGCTAAAAGAAGAAATCGGTGCAAGAGACAAAAACTTTTGAGCAGGGAATTTATTGAAAACTGCACATATGTGTGTGTGTGTATTTTATTTATATATATATATATATGTATATATATACTGCTCAAAAAAAATAAAGGGAACACTCAAACAACACAATATAACTAAGTAAATCAAACTTCTGTGAAATCAAACTGTCCACTTAGGAAGCAGCAGTGATTGACAATCAATTTCACATGCTGTTGTGCAAATGGAATAGACAACAGGTGGAAATTATTGGCAATTAGCAAGACACACTCAATAAAGGAGTGGTTCTGCAGGTGGGGACCACAGACCAATTCTCAGTATGATGTTGTGGTCACTTTTAAATGTTGGTGGTGCTTTCACACTCATGGTAGCATGAGATGGACTCTACAACCCACACAAATGGCTCAGGTAGTGCAGCTCATCCAGGATGGCACATCAATGCGAGCTGTGGCAAGAAGGTTTGCTGTGTCTGTCAGCGTAGTGTCCAGAGGCTGGAGGCGCTACCAGGAGACAGGCCAGTACACCAGGAGACGTGAAGGAGGCCGTAGGAGGGCAGCAACCCAGCAGCAGGACCGCTACCTCCGCCTTTGTGCAAGGAGGAACAGGAGGAGCACTGCCAAAGCCCTGCAAAATGACCTCCAGCAGGCCACAAATGTGCATGTGTCTGCACAAACGGTTAGAAACTGACTCCATGAGGATGGTATGAGGGCCTGACTTCCACAGATGGGGGTTGTGCTCACAGCCCAACACTGTGCAGGATGCTTTGCATTTGCCAGAGAACACCAGGATTGGCAAATTCACCACTGGCTCCCTGTGCTCTTCACAGATGAAAGCAGGTTCACACTGAGCACATGTGACAGACGTGACAGAGTCTGGAGACACCGTGGAGAGCGATCTGCTGCCTGCAACATCCTTCAGCATGACCGGTTTGGCAGTGGGTCAGTAATGGTGTGGGGTGGCATTTCTTTGGAGGGCCACACAGCCCTCCATGTGCTCGCCAGAGGTAGCATGACTGCCATTAGGTACCGAGATGAGATCCTCAGACCCCTTGTGAGACCATATGCTGGTGCAGTGGGCCCTGGGTTCCTCCTAATGCAGGACAATGCTAGACCTCATGTGGCTGGAGTGTGTCAGCAGTTCCTGCAAGATGAAGGCACTGAAGCTATGAACTGGCCCTCCCGTTCCCCAGACCTGAATCCGATTGAGCACATCTGGGACATCATGTCTCGCTCCATCCACCAACTGCACCGCAGACTGTCCAGGAGTTGGCGGATGCTTTAGTCCAGGTCTGGGAGGAGATCCCTCAGGAGACCATCCGCCACCTCATCAGAAGCATGCCCAGGCGTTGTAGGGAGGTCATACGTGGAGGCCACACACAGTACTGAGCCTCATTTTGACTAGTTTTAAAGACATTACATCAAAGTTGGATCAGCCTGTAGTGTGTTTTTCCACTTTAATTTTGTGTGTGACTCCAAATCCAGGCCTCCATTGGTTAATACATTTGATTTCCATTGATGATTTTTGTGTGATTTTTGTTGTCAGCACATTCAACTTTGTACAGAACAAAGTATTCGATGAGAATATTTCATTCATTTAGATCTAGGATGTGTTATTTGAGTGTTCCCTTTATTTTTTTGAGTAGTGTGTGTGTGTGTGTATGTATGTATGTGTGTGTGTGTGTGTGATATATATATATATATATATATATATATATATAATGGGTTATAAATTTCCTGCCAAAACTAGTCCCATAACATTTATTTAACATGTCCAAGAATTTACAAATCTTGGCAAACTGAAGGCTGGATAAATACTTGCAAATGGCATTACTCACAAGCCTTGTTAACTAATAATGAGACCTTTCTGAACTGTCTGAGAGTGTATACTCATCAGCTGAGCTAATAAGAAAATTTCTTTGGTCAAAGATATCGCAGAGAAAAAAATTCTGTATTATTAACAGTTTACACATGTCCCTTTTAGGTGCTGCAGTTCAGCAGCCTGAAACCAGCATGTGATCAGTCATTTAATACAAACATATATTTTGATTACAGAACAGCCAATGTTATTATCTATGGGAAAACCTGATGAACATGTGTCCCCACAGACGTGAATGTTTTTATCTAGCGTTTCCCTGACACCTAGTGGAGACTGAAAGAAGATGCGGTACGTGATAAATATGTTTGAAAAGAAAACAAAATAATTAAGGTTTGCAGTGTTTAAAAAAAATGCAATTTCAAAACAGTTTTTGAGGGGAAACTTCATTGGATCAGTAAAATATTGTGATAAACATCTATAAATAAAATGAGTTGTACAACATTCACGATGCGATGAGGTCATAAAAACAAACGCATGAGTCAGTTCTTCCGATTCCTCTCGTCCTGATGTACATACTGACTTATTTAAGCATATGAAGAGGACAAAATAAAAATAATAATACAGTTCAATAGCACTAGTTTATAAACTGTAGTGCTAAAAAAAAGTTAAGTTAAAAAAGTTAAAAAGTAAAAAGTTAAAATAAAGTTGTTATAAAGTATTGTATATGTAGAGTTTACATTTTTTATGTTCATATTTGTGAGCGTCAGTAACAAAACAATTCCCGCCTGTGACTAATAAATTAATCTGATTCTGGTCACTAGTACAGACAGAGCAGTGTTGTAGTATCAGACAGAAAAAATAAAATTACAGAATAATGTTTTGGAAAGTTGTCGCTGTTTCCTGCAAATGTATATTTATACGAAATGACCCTTTACCGATCTTCAGGTAGTTTCCGTAGTGTAGTGGTTATCACGTTCGCCTCACACGCGAAAGGTCCCCGGTTCGAAACCGGGCGGAAACATCTATGCTTTTGCGCTCAGTTACTGGTGAATAAAATTTAGCCACTAGATCAAGAGAAATGAGTGTTTACTAAACACTCAACAGAGCTCGAACAGTGTAGCTGTAGTAACACACTAAATAATAACAGAATAACGGTTTTGGAAGTTACACCAGTTAAATATTGTAATATTTTCTATAACTCCATTATTGTCTATTATCCTTTTTTTTGGCTTATCTATTTCATTTAATCGACTGGCCTTTGCAGTTCATTTTAATTTCTCACGATGCATTTCTATTTAGAGTTTTACCGTTGTTCACCACTATTATTCACGAACTATGGGGTCATTATTGCAGGAAAATAGTTCCTGAATAACAGTACCTATAATTTGCATGTAGTTCCTGTAGCTGTTCTCAGGTTTTTCCAACATGTGAAAGGTCCCTGATTTCCCATACACACGCGTGTTTCCCAGGGCTCGAGCACTTCGGCGCGTTCAAACTTGAACGCGGCGCGCAACGTCGTGATGCGCTTTGCAGTTATCTAGCAGCTGTTGGCCGGCAGCATGCTGTGAGATACACTTTCTCCCGTTTAGTGGGTGTGTAAGAAGTCGTACTATATCCTCACCAGATCACACACAGTGTGCCAGCATTCACAGGTGCAAAAACAGACAAAATGTACTCTTCTGTTAACAGCACAGTGACTACTTCTCCCTTTTTAAACAGGCAGACTTACTGATTATTAGTGATTACATGTTAGAAGCAGTGACGTGCGGTGAGGTTTGTGACGGGTGAGGCACTGACTCGTCTGGAGTCGGATGTTCACATATAAGAACCATAAACAGAAGTTTATATTTCTATTTTAATTATGCTAATGATTGATTATGCTTTAATCAACTCCGTACTGTTCAACAATGATGGCAAGACAAACAAAATATTTAATGTAAGGTCAAACTATTTTTTTTTTGGGGGGGGTCTCTCTTTTTAAATAAATAAAATAAAACGTGTATTATCTTACCTTTCTTTGAAGATTAAGTCCATGCGCCTATCCTTCTTCCCATGGGGCAGCACTGTTGCAGCACTGCCCCCTATCGGTGCGGCACGGTACTTTCTGCCTCACCCTTTGTACTTTCACCCCGCATTTATGACCGATCACGAAGAATAAACATGTCACACACATTCAGTTTTCATTGGTGGACGAGAGGGTTGCATCCCTGTGCCTTCGGTCTGAAGGCACAGGGATTCACAGGACTGTTGTCTGTGCTTATGTGCCAAATGACAGTTCAGAGTGCCCAGCCTTCATTGAGTCGCTGGGCAGTGTGATCAAGGGTGCTCCATCCGGTAACTCCGTCATTCTACTGGGAGACTTCAGTGGTTGACAGTGAGACCTGGAGGGCCCTGGTTGGGAGGAACTGCCTGTCTGAGCTGAATCTGAGTGGTGTTTTGTTATTGGACTTCTGTGCGAACCACAGTCTGTCCATCTGTCAAAAAAACATCAGTACTAGAAAACTCCTCTCTCTCTCTGGAGAGATACAGAAAATCACTGATACCCACAGCCATCGGGCTTTTCAATTCTTATATGAACAGCAGATGAGCTATGACAGACATATGAATTTCCCTCTGGGATCAATAAAGTTATTCTTATTCTTCTTATTTATTTGCACTGAAGTGTCATTCAGTATTAAAGCAATTGCCAGCCATACATTCCCATACCATAAAACTGCCTCCACATCTGTTTGACAGATGATGTTGCATGCTTTGGCTCATGAACTGTTTTTCTCCTTCTCCATATTTTTCTCTTCCCATCATACTTGGTCCCATCTGCCAAAAAATTGTGCGGGCTCTTTTAGATGTTTTCTGGCAAAGTCTAATCTGGCCTTCCTGTTTGTGATTGTAACCAGTGGGTTGCATCTGATTATGAACCCTCCGTATTTACATTCATGAAGGTATCTCTGGATTGTAGACACTGACAATGATATGCAGTCCTGTGATACTTCTCTACTGCTTCCACAGGAATTAAGAGGGTATGTAGCAGCCAGGCACTGCCAATCAAAACTCTACAGGTCTCTGTTAGCATGCTAAATTTTAAAGTTCATGGCACTGCAACTAGAAAAAGTTTTTTAAAAAAGTGACTGAAGAAATATGGCCTGTTTGGAAGGGTTGCCAACTTGCAAAGTTACATCTGAACAAGCCATTTTTGTTTCTGTGACACATTTCGATAATTGTCTGCCTGCCCCGATCCATCCTGCGCCGTGTTCTTTGAAGTTTGGTCTCCAGCCCATCTCCACACCCAACTCGCTGGCCTCTCAGCCATCATCCCAGCCAAAACTGGCCCTCTTTGTTTCCATCAGAAATGTATAAATCAGTTCAGTCCAGCTCCTGACACATAGTCTTTGTCTGCACTTGGGTTGACCTGCTCTGTAGTTCCGAGTAACAGGGTCAATGAGGGACAACAAGTGCATTTTGACAACTGTACAGACACAGCAGAGTGTGGTTGTTTTGGACTTTTACTGGACTTGTGCAGTTTCCAGATGAAGACTGGATGAAACAGTTTATTTTGGTAACGGCAGATCATAGGTGACACCACTAAGCTGCTCATTGGAGAGCCCAGCCAAAGCTTCCATCTCTGTTTTCATCCAGATTCTCCATTGTTAAGAGCAGTTATGTAATCACAACAAAAGAAAAGAGCTACGTCTTGAATACTACATATAAAAGTCATGTACTTCATAGAGGAACTGTTTCTGGAGAATCTGAGTCATCTACTAGATGGTAACAGATGGCAGGGAACCACAGTGGTCATATACTCTGAAGCCTTCCCCCCCCCAGTATTTGCTAATGTACTGCTGTCAATGCAATGTTTAAAGAATAATTGTGAATTTAAGCTAAACATGATCAGAATTTAAATATATAACCATGGATAAAATATTGCTGGAAAAAAAAAGACTCAGTGTCATGTTTTCATGTTCAGATCCAGTCAATCAAAACACTGCAAAGAGTTTATCATGCCAGAGAGTTTATTTGGAAAGCTGTGCTATTTAACTCCAATATTTAATATGAAATATCAGTTAAACCTCTGTCATCCATCACCACAAGGTGAACACAGTCAATGTTTTCTTGGGTGGCGGCTGTAGCAGGACCTTGGGTCATCTTCAAGGCTCTCCCTACCCCTCTTGAATTCAGCTGCCCACTTTTGCACAGTTGATAAAGCTGGAGCTGTCATGGTCCTGGGCCAGTGGCCCAGTGTTTTTTGTTATCTGTTGTATTGGTCCTCAGTTGTTTTGCTTTCTAGTTCTTTGTGTTTCCGGGTGTCAAGTCTGCGTCGTTGTTCCCCTTCTGTCTTCCTGTTTTATTTTGATAGGTGTCTGGTCCTTGTGTATTATGTCTCATTTTGCTTCCCCATGTCTCGTCAGTGTTATTAGCATCACCTGTGTTACCACCTGTTTCCACTTTCCTCAATGGCCCTCCTGTGTATTTAGGTCCTGTGAATTCGGTCCTAGAGATACCTGGCTTGTTGTTGTGATTTAGGAAGTCTAGGCAGGTGTTGGGCCTTGGTAAGGCTGCTTATGACGGGGTTGCAGGAAGGTACAGACTCTATATATCTGGAGCTGATTCGGAGGGGTAAGATCTTGGAGATGTATGTACCTGTTTCTGCACGGCAAAGGAACAAACCAAGAGGATTTGGATAATTCTTTTTTTTTTTTGCCACTGAGATGTGCCAGAAAGACTAAAGGCTGTCAACAAATGAATCGATACAGCCTGAACCTAAACAAGCTGTAGAATCAGGAATTCGGCTCCCTGACGGCCTTGGACTGCTGCTTAACAAATTGTTCTCCTGGATATTTTACACCCCTGTTGTCCCGTCTTCTCCTGATCTGTGTTGAACTAATCTCCCTTGACCCAACTCCTGATGAACATTTCCACCTCTTATCAGAACTGTTAGCCGTGGAGGGGAGTTTGAGTCAGCTCACAGTAGCCCAGCCCCCCCTTGCCTCTGCTGGCTCCCTTCATCCCTGTCCTCCCCACCCTACTGCTCCCATGCTTTATGCCATGTGCTTCTTGCACTATCTATGAGATTTTTTCCCCCCACTCATCCTTATATATTTTTGCTATTGTTTGTCTTTTTAATGGCAGTGCCTCCACAAGGGGGTGACATGGCCACGGTTCACCTATCTCCCCTTGTTTGTCTTCTTGGATGGGTGTTCTGTTAACTGTATTAATCCCACAATGGGGAAATTAAAGTATAAAGTATCATGCCATCCACAAATGCACATTAAAACTATCATGCAAAGGGAGCACTTTAAAATCTGATTATCAAGAAAAGCACTTGAGTGAGGTGCTTAAAGTCTTTCAGGGTAAGTATCTGGTACTATGGCTCTGTGGATATGGACTCTCAGAAGTGTAGTTCAGTGATAGTAGGGACCTGAAATTTTGCATGATTCCTGTTAGGAAGTGTATAATTCCCCTAGTGTTTTGTTTTTTCCCAGGCAAATCTGAGATGGTCAGGTGGAAGGTGTTGACCTGGTTTATGTTTCACTAGCTTTATCAGCAGGTTGCAGTAGGTTACCCCCTTTTGCTCACATCAAAGCGCACTGACTATTCTGTGTTCAAATCTGTATATCATATAGCAGACTGCTGACTCCTATTGGAACAGCTGAAATGGCATTAAATGGGAAAACTGCAGTAGTGACTGGAGCAGTGCTTGGGATTGGAAAAGCAATAACAGACAATTTTGCAAAATGGAGCCAAGGTAAAGTCGGGTACTTGTGTATCTTTGAAACATCACATGTTGACAGGGGGAGCCAGAAACAATGTAATGTCAATGTTTTGAAAAGGGTCTGCACAAAATATTAAGACCACCTTTACACATAACGGTTAGTTTATACTTTTCTGTTTAAGCATTATATGCCTTTAAAAATATCAGTGCTTAACATTCTATTTTTGATTGTCTGCATTTTCTGCAAGTCATGTAAGTGTTTATCTCCATCTCTCTATCTAACCTTCACCTGTACAGGTAGCCCTTTTGGATATCAATGAATCTGCAGGGAAGACTTTAAAGGAAGCCCTCAACAAACAGTATGGACAAGAGAGAACTCTGTTTAAGTGCAACATTGAGTCAGAGGAACAGATCATGGGTAAAAACGCACATGACAGGTAATCAGATTTTTTTTTTTTTGTGAAGGAAGACACCTGAAACACTTTAATTAAAAAAATAAGACATTTATTATATTAAAGAATCAGAAAGACCCACATGTGCATGTGGGGACCCAGAGTTCAGGAAGACGGGCCTGTGTGCGCTGTCTCTCCCTCTGAGCACGTGTTCCTTTCTGACCATAACATCTTTATACTGCCTCTTATCTATCTGTAAGCATTCTGGGCGCTGGGAATTGGCCTTGTCTTCGGATTTGTCCAAGCTGGTTTTGCATGACCCAGATTCCTCTCAGCAGCAGTGGAGTCATAAAGCACATTATCTTCCTGATGTTTTTAAGTAGTCATTTAGCAATCTTTTCCAAATTAATAACAGAACATGGTGACGTTAGTGATGTTCTGTGGCCGTATCCTCCAGGATAAGATGCACTGAGACAGAAGTTGGTCTAGCATTATCTATCTGTTGCCCTCCGTCTAGTGTATTTAACTGTTCATTATTTGGTTGAACCACTGTTTATTTATTAACTTACTGGAGTTTACTTTTAAACATTTGTCCTTTATTCATTGAGTAAAAAATAATCCCTAACACACACAAAGAAAACATACTAATTTAGTGGAAACTTGACTGTGTATTAACTTTTAGCCAAAAACATTACCATCATGGTACAAAGTACACCTTCCTTGAATCTAGTGTCAAATGGCACACAAAATATTCTACCGTCTCAATATTTACTCAACAAATAATATGCCAAAATTCAGAAGCAGTGTGTGAACAACTACATCCCATGATTCAATACCTTATGGACCCACCTTCAGCAGCAATAACTTTGTGTATGACTATCAGTCTCTCCCAGTGTTGTGGAGGAATTTTGGCCCACTCTTCAGTTAATTGTTTATAGGAATTTGTTTCTGCACAACTCTCTTAATGTCCAACCACAGCATATCAGTCAGGTTAAGTTCTGAACTTTGACTGGGCTATTGCAACAACTTGATTCTCTTTCTTCTTTTTGCTGACATTCTGTTGCTGCTGTGCTTGTGCTCATTAACCTGCTGATCAAGTTTATGCCAAGCTTTAGCACATTTGATTCTAGAACACTTTAAGTTTTAATGATTTGTTATATAAATCAAATTTGTTCTTAAAATTAAAAATGGGGGGACATTTTTGTTTCCTAAGATTAAGCCAAATGTTATATCATCTCTTGCCAGAGATGCTGGTAATGATGCTAATTTCCCTTTTAGCCATGCTTGAACTTCCATCTGAAAACAATGAACTTTGTCACGTGAGAAGAATATATAGTCAGTGGTTTCAAGATCTTTCTTGCAAATGTACAAATATCTTCAATATTAAAGCGTAACCTGAGTAATTCTTTAGCTGGGTAGATGTTCATAATTTTAAA
Source organism: Pterophyllum scalare (assembly GCA_024447675.2). Taxonomy (NCBI): domain Eukaryota; kingdom Metazoa; phylum Chordata; class Actinopteri; order Cichliformes; family Cichlidae; genus Pterophyllum; species Pterophyllum scalare. The sequence goes on along the minus strand of JAMQGT020012385.1, from coordinate 8,259 downwards.
GTGTTTCTTGCTTTGGGGGGTATGGGGAAAGAGATACAGTTCTTATATTGGAAATTGATAACTTATCAAATTTATTTAAAATACTATTTTTATTTTGGCATCCAGGGAATAACTTGTCTGTAAAACATTTTCTAATAAAAAGGTTCTTGCATTTCCCTTCCAGAATAAGAGTTCCCTGGATTGACAGCGAAGGCAATTGTGGTTGTAATTTTTGATAGGTCATTATATTTTTCATAAGAGATGCAAATTCTCGGGGCAGTGCATTATGTAATCTGATAAAAGTCTAATACAGGAGGATTAAAGCTGTGCTTTGCACAAAATTGTTCGTAATCTAAAAGGTTACATTGTTGTCCATTAAGTCAGTTATGGACCATATATTCTTCTCAAACCAGTCTTTGTAGAATAATTTGTTACGATGCAGTATATATCTGTTGTTCCATCTGATAATGGAGTGGGGTGAGTAGTTGTGTACATGTATCATTTTCCAGTATATCTGTTTATGAAATTCTGACAATGAAACAGGGATCTTGTTAACATAATCAGAAATGAGCAAACAACTTAAGCCACTGACTTTGTTGAATAAGTGGTTTTGAATACAGTACTAGAACGAGCTCTGATGTCTGATCCAAGATTTCAGCCAGTTCACCTTCAAGGTCCCATTGAGACAATCTAAATCAATCACTTTTAGTCCTCCATCACAAGCTTCTTTTACCATATGACCTTTTTTTTTAAAAAAAAAAAAAAGTTAAACCTGAAGCCTTAGAATTTTTGGATTTTTTCTATACTTATAGGGATTTGAGATTCATTTCTGAGAAATAATGTCATCTGCCAGTTGGCTGATAATTTCTGTACCCAGCACATTTAACTTCTGGATATCATTGCACTTTTTAATGTCGATGGCTAGCATTTCAGTAGCTAATATGAACAGAGGGTGAGATTGGGCAACTCTGAGGGATTCCCACATCAACATTAAAGCTTGAAGTGTCATTCTCCAAAATGGTTCTACAACTACTAATGTTATAAAGACCAGAGATCATGTTTCTAAATTTAATACCAAAGCGTTCAAGTGTTAAAATAAACGACTGCTCAACTGAGTCAAAGGCTTTATAAAAGTCCAAAAAGAGTGTAAAACTGTGATCCTCTATTTGATCTCTATATTCAATAATGTCCATTGCAAGCCTTATAATGTGTTTTGAGATTCCTGATTGTAGCGAGAGGCAAGAACATATGTTAAGTTTGTAGTCTGAATTCCTAAGAGTGATAGGTCTTCTGTTTTTTAATAAGTCTGGGGTCTTTATTCAGTTTTGGGATGGAAATTATGACCCCATACCTCATCGTGGTTGGGAGTGTACAGGTTTCAAAAACTTCAGAAAAAACCTGATGGAGCAATTCTTTTAAATCCCTCCAGAAGTGTCTGTAAAAGTCTCCTGTGAGGCAATCTGAGCCAGGAGCTTTAAAGGGAAAGACGGCCAATTACAGCATCCAGTTCTGCAGTCGTTAATTGGCTTTCACTGGTTTGTTTATAGTTGTCAGCTTTTGGGATATGTTTATCCAACTCTGTTAAAAAAGGTATTCAATCCTTTTCTGAGAATTTAGACCTATAAAGCTGACTATAGATTTCTGAAGATATTAATTTTTCATCTGTGATCTCTTTATCATTAATCAGAAGGGAGCTGATGCTTTTTTTTTCTTCATTTTTTTCTTGTCTTCCACTTTGATCTGGATCTAATAAATGCTCTTTGAGTATAAATTTTTTATCTAAGCTTGATTTATAAGTTAAGTATTTTTGTTTATCATGTTCCTTCAAGACTGGTTTATTACAGTATATAGTCAGCTGCATTATAATGTCTAATTCAGTTCTTTCAAAATCTTAGTCATTTACTAAAAGAAATGCTATATTGACGAATTTTGTATTTGAGGAATTCCCATTGCTTGACTGGAGATGTAAGTTCTTTGGAGGACTTAATTTCTTCAATTAGAGATCTGAATTGAATTTCCAGTATTTAAGTACTTCTTGCATTAGAATTAATATCGAAGTACATAACACAGTGGTCTGTCAGCGGAGCTGATGATATACTAGAACTTAAGTTATCTGATCTAACAATCTTTCATTTTCTTTGTTATTGTAACCGTATATGTTAACTAGGATAAATTTCAGATTGTCAATGCTTATGATGAAAATCAACCACTGTTTGTCTGCCATATTTAGTGCAATGTGTCCCTGAAAACCTTTGAGAATAGCAACCCCTGCTTACCTTGAAGAGCCATGACTAAAATAAGCCTTATTTCTCCATTGCTGAGACCAAAATACAACATCTTCATTCTTAGTGTGTTGTAAAAAAAAAAAACAAAAAAAACGAAAAAAGTCATCTAAAAATCACTGCCTCAGACGGTACAACAGATGGCTCTAGCTGCTGTCATCCATTGGTTTGTGAAGACCCTTTTTGAGGATTCGAGCTGACTCTGACTCTTATACTGAAAATTTTACAAAATTGACTTATTTTATTTATTATTACAAGAAATGAGTGACTGAGCCCATAAACTCATCATGAAATTGTTTACCGAGGGCCATTTTCTCATAGACTCCTACAAGAGTCCCGTCCTGGTTTCAGTTTTTTCTTTGCATGCTTGTCACACCTATGTTTCAGATCATTGAATTAATTTTAATATTAGGCAATGATTCAATTAAATGCAAAATGCAGTTATTAAATGATTTCATTTATTAAAGGAACAAAAGCTATCCAAACCTACCAGGCCCTGTGTGGAAAAGGTAATCTGATGACCTGCTGTAATTGATGGAACCATGAATTCTGCTCTCGACCAGAAAATCCCAGAGGAGAATGTACGGCAATCAGTTTATACTCGCCTTGGATATGTGACAGGACAGTGATCTGAAACACACCTGAAAGTCCATGGATCAACAAAACTAAAGTGAAGGTTTTGGAGTGGCCTAATCAAAGTCTGAACTTTGAGATGAACAGATTGAGATGCTCTGGCAAAGGCTGTTCATGCTGGAAAACTCCCCAATGTGGCTGAATTAAAACAATTCTACAAAGAACAGTGGGCAAAAATTGTTTGTCAATATAGCACTTATGTTGGAACAGGCTAACAAAAAAAAGGATGTTTAATTTTAATACCTGTTGGCTCCACTTATGCCTCTTCATTTCAGTCCATCTGAGGTAACTGAATGTGTCCTCGAGCTAGTGACAGACGAGACAAAGAAGGGAGAAGCTCGTAAATTGCCCCAGCATAAAGAAATATGTGACCTTTTCCACATTGATCTAGTGGCAGTTTTTGTGATGGACAAATCATTAAATCACCACCACCAATAAGGATCAAAATAATAAATCAATGCAAGCCAAGTTGTGGAATAAGGAGAAGCTGAAAGAAAAGCTGTTTTTTTTTTTTTTTTTTGCTGTGACTGTAAAAAAAAACAAACAAGAAAAAACAAAAAAACCTTGATTAAGATTTTTTTTTTTTTTTTAAGCCTGTCATGTCCGGCAGATCTTGCAAACAGAAGAGTCATCTGAATGCATTATTATGCCAAGCATATTTACTATTCAAGATGAGCTTTATATGTTCTCTATAGGCTCCTCTTGTTAGTGTGTCTCCTTTATTTTATTGGTGTTAATTTTAACATATTGTGACACTGAGTTCGATTTAATATCTACAAAATCAGACCTGACAGGCTTAGGAAAGAAAAGGGGAGAAAGAGAAAGAGGGGAAAAGAGAAGAGAGAAAAAAAAAGAAGGCACCAGTGAGTAAACCAAATAACTCATCACTTTAAAAAATATGAGAGATGCTGTCAAAATTTGCAAAGTTAAGATTGTGTGGGCAATACAAAAAATAAATAGTTAAATTAAATTAAAAAAAGAAAAGAAGCAGAAGCATGGTTACACAAACCAACCATTTTGTGTTGTGATTACAAGAGCATTTTCTGTCATGAAATGTACTTACCAATGAGGGCAGAATGACATAGCTCCGCCCACCAGAAGCTAGAGGCGGGCATGAAAGCCCCAGGAAGTCCAGGCCACCAGCAGCCCACTACGACCTATGAACACCTGCTGCCACTCATTCCAAAGACAACCGCACCCCCACCCCAGCAGACGGGAGAGGGAGGCCTTAGACGGAGCCCCCTCCAGCCGAGGAGCAAGGGCCCCAGGGAACCCAAGGCGATGAGAAGCCAGCCCCCCTCCGGCAGCAAGCCCCCCATAACGGCTGATGGCAGGGCTCCAGAGCACCGGGCACCAGAGGACCACCCCGACCCCCCGCTAAAGAAGCCAACGCAGCCCCGCGCCACAACCCCCAGGGGAGCAGGTCAACTCCCACGTCAGAACATCCAGCCCCACCCTGCAACCCCAAGGCACCCACACCCCGGGGGGGGGGTAGGGGGAAGCGGCGACCAGCGAGGAGCGGCCAGGAGGCAAGACACAATGCCCAGACCCAGGTCCAGCCAAACAAGCACTCATACATGCCCGCAAGCACACCCACGTACATATTTACACTTGATTAAGATTTCTACTAACTGTGGATCTTTCATTGATGCTTTGTTATAAATTTAAAAGCAAAAATAAAGCTTACATCCAAATGTGTGTATTGAAAGGAAAGTATCTGGTCACCGTAAACAGTGGTGTTTCCTCTTTTAATCAGCAGGTCTGCATCCATATAAAGAAATGCAAATAACACACACTGATTTCTTCATAATTAGTGAGAAAGATATTTGTTACTGGAAAATGTTTAAAATTAGGGAACGAAATATGAAATCTACTTTTTTAAAATGTGTTTCTTTAGCATGAGGCTAAACCTCACCTGTGATCTGGGAAATGCTAAGAGATTCAATACAAACTATAACAGTTGCCAGTCTCAGCTAGCCAAATTACTTAAACAATTTCAATACATAGTACATAAAAAAAAAAAAATCTAGCTGACCACTGGAATGAAGGATCTATCCTCCTCTTAGATGGGCTTGATGTATTTTGTTAAGCTATGGCTGACTGACCAGAAACATGTCATACTTGGTTTGAAAATGTCTTATACTAGAAATACAATTAATAGTTCTCTCTCCCAGATCACACTTAAATATATGCAAATATGACCCCTACACTAAATTGCTCATATTTAGCAAAAACAGCAGTGCTTACTGACAGAAAAGTTCAGGATATCAACAACTCACCTCAATATCACCATCTTCAAAGTGAGGTTCACTGATTCATCAGCCTGTATGGGACTTTCAGAAAGTTTCACAGCCTCCTCCACGGAAAATGGACGTGGATGCTTCTCATCTGGCGTATTTGCAGCTGACTTTGTACTAAATCAGAGGTCACAAATAGGTAGACCTCGGTCTGGATCCAGACCAAAATGACATCTCATGCGGACCCAAACCTAATACCAAAACAGAAATGACCACTTAAAATATTGAGTGCTTTCTGGTTTACTGGCGCAGCTTTTACAGTCCTTATGGTAGTGGTGAAGCATCCAAGGAAACCCACTGACCAATTGTTAGGTCATGCCATGTGATACCACCAAGCTGGTTCCTGCCGGCCGGTAACATTGTAACAACGAGGGTTATTATAGTTAACGAAAACAAACGAAATAATGAAAACTGAAATTAAAAAACATTTTCGTTAACTGAAATAAAAACTCTAATTAAAAGGAAAAAACAATAACTAACTAAAACTGTATTGTGAGTTTACAAAAACTAACTGAAATTATGGATAAAATTACCTTCTTTTTTGTTATTTTATTTAAAACCCTTGTGGATTGATATGAAATCATTTTTTCTGCTCTAGCAGTTTAAGCTGGGAGCACCATCGGACAACTGTGTGCGTGCTCACCGCGCTGGTCTGCAAAGTATTGGCAGCGGCATAGTCCCATAAAGGGGTTTCTTTGAGTATGATAGCGAGACAGAAGCGAGTGTCTTGTCCTGGATGATGAAAACATGTGCGGAGCACTTCTCAAGTGGAAAACCACCAACATCAAAGTCCACCTGAGAAGTGCACAACGGTTACAGAAAACGCTCTGATCCTACGACGTCACCTGACGTTCACCTCTGGAGAAATGTGACTACTCTTCGGGTCCATGCAGCCCGCAACGCTGTGATTAACCTGTTCAGTTCTTGTGCGTTTCTGCATACTTTTCACCGCAGTGCTTGAATTTATCAGTCAGAGAATAACAATCAGGAATAATAATCAAAGCATCAATATAAGGACTCACAAATGTCAGCAAATTCCTGGATGGAGACTGCTGAAACTATCAGAATGGATGTGAGGGAATGAAGAAAGTGAAAAAAATGGACAAATATGTTTGCAGTCAAAAAACACCAGCATGCGACCACAGGGTAATTAACACACATAATCCAGCTACACAAGCATAAATGCGGACATGAGGTCGGCCACTTCATAGGTTGTGTACAGAGGCCGCAAAGACCCTGCAAGTCTATTTAGGAGCACCTAACCAAGCTAGCTCTCTGAGCAGCTCCAAAACAGAAGCAGTTTCAGGTGGTGGGTCCTGCGCAGTGTCTTAGCTGTTCCCAGTTTTGCGCTCTTCTGGACAGAGATCTCGGATGTTGTTCCAGGGATCTGCTGGAGCCACTCTCCCAGTTTGGGGGTCACTGCCCCAAGTGTTCCAATTACCACGGGGACCACTGTCACCTTCATCTTCCACATCCTTTCTAGCTCCTCTCTGAGCCCTTGGTATTTGTCAAGCTTCTCGTGTTCCTTCTTCTTGATGTTGCCATCACTTGGTATTGCAACGTCTATCACAACAACCTTCTTCCTTTGTTTGTCCACCACTACGATGTCCGGTTGGTTAGCCATCAGAAGTTTGTCTGTCTGTATCTGGAAGTCTCACAGGATCTTAGCTCTGTTGTTCTCAACCACCCTTGGGGGTGTGTCCTTTGACCTCGGGACTTCCAGGTCATACTTGGCACAGATGTTCCTGTATACTATGCCGGCCACTTGGTTATGGTGTTCCATGTATGCCCTGCCTGCTAGCATCTTGCACCCTGCTGTTATGTGCAGCCTGCACCTGGGGTCTTGCCTGGTGTGGTACACCCCAGCCTCTATCGATCTTGTGCTCAGAGCTTGCTCTTATGCTGCCATGTTTAGTGCCTCGGTGCTGTCTGTCAGTCCAGCTTCGTCCAGCCATTGGTAGGATTTCTCTATGTCAGCCACTTCTTCTATCTGGCGGTGGTACACGCCATGCAGAGGCCTGTCCCTCCATGATAGTTCCTGTTCTTCCTCCTCCTCCTCCTCCTCTTTCTCGGGTTTCTGCTGCCTGAGGTACTCACTAAGCACACGATCCTTTGTGGCCATCTTCTTGATGTATTCATGGATCTTCATTGTTTCATCTAGGACAGTGGTTCTGACACTCACTAGTCCTCAGCCACCTTCCTTCTGCTTAGCGTACAGTCGCAGGTTGCTGGATTTGGGGTGAAACCCTCCATGCATGGTAAGGAGCTTTCTGGTCTTGACATCAGTGGCTTCGATCTCCTCCTTTGGCCAGCCTATTATCACAGCAGGGTATCTGACAACTGGCCGAGCATAGGTGTTGATAACCCGGATCTTGTTTATCCCATTCAAGTGACTCTTCAGGACTTGCCTTACTCTCTGCAGGTACTTGGAGGTAGCAGCTTTCCTAGCGGCCTCTTCATGGTTGCCATTTGCCTGTGGGATTCCAAGGTACTTGTAGCTGTCCTGAATGTCTGCAATGTTGCCTTCTGGTAGTGTAATCCCCTCAGTTTTGACTACTTTTCCTGTCTTAGTTACCATCCAACTACACTTCTCCAATCGAAATGACATTCTGATATCATTACTGTAGATTCTTGTAGTGTGGATCACTGAATTTATAACTCACTCACTCTTAGCATACAGCTTGATGTCATCCATGTACAGGAGGTGGCTGATTTTCGCTCCATTCCGTAGTCGATATCCGTAGCCAGTCTTGTTGATGATCTGGCTGAGAGGATTCAGGTCTATGCAGAACAGTAGTAGGAACAAAGCATCTCCTTGGTAAATCCCGCACTTGATGTTGACTTGTGCGATGGACTTGGAGTTAGCCTCTAGTGTTGTTCTCCACATACCCATTGAATTCCTGATGAAGGCTCTTGGGGTCCTGTTGAGCTTATACAGTTCTAGGCATTCCAGGATCCATGTGTGTGGCATCGAATCATAGGCTTCTGTGTAGTCAATCCAGGCGGTGCACAGGTTGGTCAGTCAGGTCTTACAGTCTCAAGTGACTGCTCTATCTACTAGTAGCTGG
>JAMQGT020012384.1:0-44269 GCA_024447675.2 Pterophyllum scalare | reverse complement strand
CTAGGACCAATTCTATTTACATTATACAGTACATGCTTCCCTTAGGCAGTATTATTAGAAAGCATTCCATACATTTTCATTGTTATGCAGACGATACTCAACTTTATCTATCCATGAAGCCAGATGACACACATCAATTAGTAAAACTGCAGGAATGTCTTAAAGACATAAAGGCCTGGATGACCTCTAATTTCCTCCTTCAAAATTAATGCCCTGAAACAATCCAGCACATAACAGCAGCGTGCAAAGTGCTAGCAGGCAGGGCATACATGGAACACCATAAACAAGTGTCTTGCATAGTATACAGGAACATCTGTGCTGAGTATGACCTGGAAGTAAGAGACAGACAAACGTGTGATGGCTAACCAACTGGACATAGTAGTGGTGGGCAAGCAGAGAAAGAAAGCCATAGTGATAGAAGTTGCAATACCAAGTGATGGCAACATCAAGAAGAAGGAAGGTGGAAGGTGAAGGTAACAGTGGTCCCCATGGTAATCGGATCACTCGGGGCAGTGACACCCCAAACTTGGAGAATGGTTTCAGCAGATTCCAGGAACAACATCCAAGACTGTCTAGCAGAGTGCAGTCCTATAAACAGCTAAGATACTGTGCAGGACCCTCAAACTCCCAGGCCTCAGGTACAGGTCCAAGCTTGCATTGAGGTAATATTTACTGTGACACACCTCAGCTACATGTGACACTGCTGCTGTCATTCCCACTCAGACAGGACAAGCAGCTTGTGATGGTAAGATATGTTCCTCTGCCACCTTCTGGTAAACTAAGCTAGCAGTTGAAAAGATTGTGTTAATCAGGAATTAAAGATGAAAATACAAAATTAATGCATTAGTTATGATGAAAGATATTGTAATAGGCTTGTGTCTAATTTCAGCCTGTGATAGATTAGATTATAAATCGTCAATATTAATGGTGTTTCTTTAATCCACATGTTACAGAGATTTGTAGCACTGCTGTGTCCACTAAGCCAATGCCATTTGTTTCCCATTTTTAAGGTGCATTTCATCTGTTTTAATCATTTAGGTGTAGAATACAACCCACTGTATTCTACACCTGCAACAACAACATCCATGTGAACTTATTGGCGAATTAGGAAGCCATATTGGTGAGTCTATAACTGGCTGCCTTTTAGCCTGCCAACCATCTCTCACTGCCAACCTCCCCTTGCTAAACCAACTGCAGCTGAGACATTAAACGCAGTTGCTGACCTATCCAAGGTGAGTTTGATAGTTAGACCTGATATCAAAGACCTACCGATGTACCATGGTGATGGAGCAGACAAGTACTCCATTCAGAGTGGATTGATATAGTGGATGTGTATTTGCACAAATGAGGTGTCAATTAGTGATCAAGTGGAGGAAATTCTGAATCATCTGCTTGGAAGAGCAAAAAATATTGTCAGAGTGGGAATAAAGAGAAGCTCCTCAACCAACACTGCTGTAAATCCAGAGATCCTCTCCGCACTAATATCATACTGTTCCAGAACATTACCAGGTTTGATAAAGCTGACTGTCATGAAACCCACTGTGACAGACAGGTTTTATGATCCCAATTGCAGGACTCAAAACAGGCTTTAACTCAAAATCCAGCTATATTGCTAGAAAGCTAAACAAAACTAGGCTGCAAAGGCACCAGCAGAACAAGTAACAACTCACTTAAACAGGAGCAAACACCAAACGGAACAAACAAAACTTAAGGTAGCACAAGAGTATTAGCAAAACAGTCCAGAGGGCCTGCTTAGCCATGTGCATGCCAGTCAGACTAAACAGTTCTGGAGGTCACATGGCCAACAGTAGAGATGGATGAACTCTGGAGGCCAGCCATGTGACCAGTGGCAGAGACGGAGATGCTTTGGGGGCCAGCGGTGGAGACGGAGATGCTCTGGAGGCTGGTCAGGAGGCCACCGGTGCAGACAAAGATGCCAGTGGCTTAGGGTCTCAGGAGCCTAAGCCACTGGCAGGTCACCTCTGGTGGTCTGGCTGGTGGCTGCCGACAGCAATGGAACCCTGCAGACACCTGTAATGTTGGACCCTTGGACCTTGGCTCAGAAGACTCTGGACACTCGAAAGATGCTCAGGACGCTCAGGACGCTCGGACGGTGTGGGGCCCTCTGGCTCTGGCAACATGGGACCCACTGACACTGTCTCTGGATTTTCTGGCAGACGGGAACAGACTCATCGGTTATAGACTCTCCAGACTCTCTGGCAGAGCAGGCCCCATCAGCTCCAGCCAGGGTGAAAACTCTGGAGAGGAGGCTGACTCTGGAGAGGTAGGTTGCATGGACGAAAACTCTGGAGCTGAGGACCAGTGATGTCAGTAATGCGTTACTCTAATCCGACTAATTTTTTCGGTAACAAGTAATCTAACGAGTTTCTATTTGCAATCCAAGTCACTGCGCGTTACTATTTTTGTCATTGTCCCTAGTAAAAACATGTAATTTTGCTTTCTTCTTGCATCTTGGGGAGTGACGTCTGGTCTATGTGACAATTAAGTCACATTTTCAGTATGAGGACAATAATAGCACACCAATGTAAACAATGGAGGGAGGAGAGAGAGGTGCATTGTCTAGTTGGAAATACAGGCACTATTTTGAGTTTGGGTCAGCTAAAGATGACAATATCAAGGATAGTTGTGCACTCTGTGCTGGTGACAATCTAGCTTCAAAAACACTACATCAGATTTGAAGAAACATTTGGAGTTGCAGGACAGCACAGTCAAACTTACAGAGTGAGTTCCGCCAGGTGCGAAGCAGAGAGCTGCGGCTAATGCCTTTTGTTGTGCCAAAAAGTGATCATCTGCCATAAAGTGATTCCGATGTTTCTATGTGCTTTTATGTGTAATGTCTTTGCTTATATTGGTAAATAGAGTGTATTCAACATGATTTATGAAGGGCGTATATATAAAATGAAGAAATAACCTGTTTTGCAAGAATCTTTAGGAGTCTGTGTTATTGTACCTACATTATAATCAATACAGTGCTTTTTGTCCACTTAAAATATCTTTATAGAACTGTGATATTATATTTGTTGCAATTTCTGCAACCTTCTTAACCAGATTTCTGTTTAAAAAGATATTTTTAATGTCAGTGGCAGTTTTTACCTTTATAAAAAAACAAATATATCAGAATCAGAATCAGAAGAAACAAACAAACAACAAACAAACAAACAGGGGAGATAAGTGTCTGCGGCCTTGCAGCCATCAGAGGCGCTGCCGTTAAAAAAGATGGAAACAATAGTGAACACAATGGGGTAAGTGAGGAGAAAAAAAGCATCTCATACTTTGCCCTGTAACAGGGCCAATAAGAGGTTTGAAAAACCTCTGCATAGTGTAGAGTGAGCACATATACTGCATGGGAAAGCACTAGGGTGGGGAGGGGCGGGGAAGGAAAGGAGACAGCAGAGGCCAGTGGGTTCGAGTTACTGTGGGGCTGACCCAGCTCCCCCCTCAGCTAACAGTTCCTGATAAGAGGTGGAATGTTCATCAGTAGCCTTGGTCTAGGGATACCAGTTCACACAGGTCAGAAGACGGGATAGTGCGGGGGCGTAGAGCATCTGTTTACATAACATCCAGGAGAAAAATGAGATTCACGGCTATCCAGGGAGCCAAATTTCAGACACTACAATTGTTTTGCTACAGGCTGTCACTGATTAATTTGCCAACAGCCTTACTGTCATGGTCCCGGGCCGGTGCTCACTCTCCTGCCGGTCAGCTCGCCGACCCCTCTTCCCCGGTGCAGACCACATGGTCTCGGAGAAAGAAGTGTTCCCAGCAGCGACGACAGGACTTTTCTCCGAGGCCGGCTCCCGTGTTAACACTGGAGGGATCATCTTCCCCTTTCCTGGGATATGGGGGTCCCTGGCCACCCCGCTCACTCGCTTCACCACCACCTCAGCCGGTGTCGGAGGGCGGAAAGCTGGGTTCCCGGGCCGAACCACTGAGTAAACCACCCAGTGAGGACTCCAAGCACGACGCCAGTAAGTGTGTGTTGGACCTTTGCCTCCAGTGGTTTTGGCAGCCCTGTGATAAGCAGGGGAAAGTCTTGGCACAGGGACTGCATGGGATCTTGTCGGACTTTCCCTGGCTTACGGACTCTTTGCCCACAATGACAATGTGCTATGTGGAGCAGATAATGAGCTGGGCTGCACTCCTGTTCCCGGTTCCACGGGTGGAGGCGGCCACGGACAGGCCAACCTCTGCACCCGTACCTGTTCCGCTGGTGGGGGCGGCCACAGACAGGCCGACCTCTGCACCCGTACCTGTTCCGCGGGTGGGGGCGGCCAGGTTCAAGCCTACATCCAAGTGTCAGTCAGCTGCGGTAGCTCCAGCACCATCCCAGTGTCAGTCAGCTGCGGTAGCTCCAGTGCCATCCCAGTGTCAGTCAGCTGCTGTAGCTCCAGCGCCATCCCAGTGTCAGTCAGCTGCTGTAGCTCCAGCGCCATCCCAGTGTCAGTCAGCTGCTGTAAGCTCCAGCGCCATCCCAGTGTCAGTCAGCTGCTGTAGCTCCAGCGCCATCCCAGTGTCAGTCAGCTGCTGTAGCTCCAGCGCCATCCCAGTGTCAGTCAGCTCCAGTCCCAGCTCCCTCTCTAGCTCCGGCTTCCCCTCAGCCACAGTCAGCCGTAGCTCCGGCTTCCCCTCAGCCACAGTCAGCCGTAGCTCCAGCTTCTCTTCAGCCTCAGTCAGCCGTAGCGACGCCGGCTTCCCTTCAGCCTCAGTCAGCCATAGCGACGCCGGCTTCCCTTCAGCCTCAGTCAGCCATAGCGTCGCCGGCTTCCCCTCAGCTTCAGTCAGCCGTAGCTTCGCCGGCGTCCCCTCAGCCTCAGTCAGCCGTAGCGTCGCCGGCTTCCCTTTAGCCTCAGTCAGCCGTAGCGACGCCGGCTTCCCTTCAGCCTCAGTCAGCCGTAGCGACGCCGGCTTTCCTTCAGCCTCAGTCAGTCGTAGTGACGCTGGCTTCCCTTCAGCCTCAGTCAGCCGTAGCGACGCCGGCTTCCCTTCAGCCTCAGTCAGCCATTCCGCCGGCTTTCCCTCAGCCTCAGCTTAAGTCAGCCGTAGCTTGAGCACCCCCTCAGCCTCAGTCAGCCGTAGCTTCGGCGCCCGCACCCAGGACATCCCCGGCAGGGGTCTCCGCTCAGTCCGAGCCGCCCGAGGTCTCCGCTCAGTTCGAGCCACCAGGGGGTCCCGCTCAGTCCGAGCCGCCAGGGGGTCCCACTCAGTCCGAGCCGCCAGGGGGTCCCGCTTGTCGCCGCCGCCGCTGGGAGCGCGGTCGGCCTCCCTCTTCACCTGCTCCTCCTGGTCTGGTTTTTTGTTTGGCCGTCGGAGCCAGCCTTTGCGGGGGGGTACTGTCATGGTCCCGGGCCGGTGGCCCGGTGTTTTATGTTTTGTATTCTAGGTCTGCGTCCTTGTTTCCGTGGTGTTTCCTGTTTTATTTTGATAGTCTTGTGGTCTCTGTGAGTTCTGTTCAGTTTTGCTTCCTCCTGTCTCGTCTGTGTAATGTGCATCACCTGTGTTCCCTCCTGTGTATTTAAGTCCGGTGTTTTCTGTGCCTTGTTGTTGCGTCATTGTGGTTATGCCCTGCTGTCTTCCCTGCGTCTCTCCCTATCCAGTGTGTTCCCGAGGAGAGTTCCCGTTCGTGTTTTTGTGGATTGTGTAAATAAACGTGTGTGTTAAAAGCACCTTCCCGGAGTCTGCATTTGGGGTCCTTCCTCCTTCCTGCCTGCACAGCAGCTCGACCCTTGACAGAATGACGCAACCACGAGTGGACCCCGCAGACTCCGCTCGCTACTACGGCACTCGCCTGGTTCTGGGGGGACCTGCTTATTGGAACGGTCCCTGGCGACGCCACTCACCTCCTCGGCCCACGCCGCCAGGTCATCCGCACCGGTGGACTTTTTTGGCTCCAGCCGCTCACTCTCCTGCCGGTCAGCTCGCCGACCCCTCTTCCCCGGTGCAGACCACATGGTCTCGGAGAAAGAAGTGTTCCCAGCAGCGACGACAGGACTTTTCTCCGAGGCCGGCTCCCGTGTTAACACTGGAGGGATCATCTTCCCCTTTCCTGGGATATGGGGGTCCCTGGCCACCCCGCTCACTCGCTTCACCACCACCTCAGCCGGTGTCGGAGGGCGGAAAGCTGGGTTCCCGGGCCGAACCACTGAGTAAACCGCCCAGTGAGGACTCCAAGCACGACGCCAGTAAGTGTGTGTTGGACCTTTGCCTCCAGTGGTTTTGGCAGCCCTGTGATAAGCAGGGGAAAGTCTTGGCACAGGGACTGCATGGGATCTTGTCGGACTTCCCCTGGCTTACGGACTCTTTGCCCACAATGACAATGTGCTACGTGGAGCAGATAATGAGCTGGGCTGCACTCCCGTTCCCGGTTCCACGGGTGGAGGCGGCCACGGACAGGCCAACCTCTGCACCCGTACCTGTTCCGCTGGTGGGGGCGGCCACGGACAGGCCGACCTCTGCACCCGTACCTGTTCCGCGGGTGGGGGCGGCCAGGTTCAAGCCTACATCCAAGTGTCAGTCAGCTGCTGTAGCTCCAGCGCCATCCCAGTGTCAGTCAGCTGCTGTACCTCCAGCGCCATCCCAGTGTCAGTCAGCTGCTGTAGCTCCAGCGCCATCCCAGTGTCAGTCAGCTGCTGTAGCTCCAGCGCCATCCCAGTGTCAGTCAGCTGCTGTAAGCTCCAGCGCCATCCCAGTGTCAGTCAGCTGCTGTAGCTCCAGCGCCATCCCAGTGTCAGTCAGCTGCTGTAGCTCCAGCGCCATCCCAGTGTCAGTCAGCTCCAGTCCCAGCTCCCTCTCTAGCTCCGGCTTCCCCTCAGCCACAGTCAGCCGTAGCTCCGGCTTCCCCTCAGCCACAGTCAGCCGTAGCTCCGGCTTCTCTTTAGCCTCAGTCAGCCGTAGCGACGCCGGCTTCCCTTCAGCCTCAGCCAGCCATAGCGACGCCGGCTTCCCTTCAGCCTCGGTCAGCCGTTCCGCCGGCTTCCCCTCACCCTCAGCTTCAGTCAGCCGTAGCGTCGCCGGCTTCCCCTCAGCTTCAGTCAGCCGTAGCTACGCCGGCTTCCCCTCAGCCTCAGTCAGCCGTAGCGTCGCCGGCTTCCCTTTAGCCTCAGTCAGCCGTAGCGACGCCGGCTTCCCTTCAGCCTCAGTCAGCCGTAGCGACGCCGGCTTTCCTTCAGCCTCAGTCAGTCGTAGTGACGCCGGCTTCCCTTCAGCCTCAGTCAGCCGTAGCGACGCCGGCTTCCCTTCAGCCTCAGTCAGCCGTTCCGCCGTCTTTCCCTCAGCCTCAGTCAGCCATTCCGCCAGCTTTCCCTCAGCCTCAGCTTAAGTCAGCCGCAGCTTGAGCACCCCCTCAGCCTCAGTCAGCCGTAGCTTTGACGCCCGCACCCAGGACATCCCCGGCAGGGGTCTCCGCTCAGTCCGAGCCACCCGAGGTCTCCACTCAGTCCGAGCCGCCCGAGGTCTCAGCTTAGTCCGAGCCGCCCGAGGTCTCTGCTCAGTCCGAGCCACCAGGGGGTCCCACTCAGTCCGAGCCGCCAGGGGGTCCCACTCAGTCCGAGCCGCCAGGGGGTCCCACTCAGTCCGAGCCGCCGCCGCTGGGAGCACGGTCGGCCTCCCCCTTCACCTGCTCCTCCTGGTCTGGTTTTTTGTTTGGCCGTCGGGAGCCAGCCTTTGTGGGGGGGGGGTACTGTCATGGTCCCGGGCCGGTGGCCCAGTGTCTTATGTTTTGTATTCTAGGTCTGCGTCCTTGTTTCCGTGGTGTTTCCTGTTTTATTTTGATAGTCCTGTGGTCTCTGTGAGTTCTGTTCAGTTTTGCTTCCTCCTGTCTCGTCTGTGTAATGTGCATCACCTGTGTTCCCTCCTGTGTATTTAAGTCCAGTGTTTTCTGTGCCTTGTCGCGTCATTGTGGTTTTGCCCTACTGTCTTCCCTGCGTCTCTCCCTATCCAGTGTGTTCCCGAGGAGAGTTCCCGTTTGTGTTTTTGTGGATTGTGTAAATAAATGTGTGTGTTAAAAGCACCTTCCCGGAGTCTGCACCTCCTTCCTGCCTGCACAGCAGCTCGACCCTTGACACTTACAGTCTTACTGGAAACTCTCCATGGCAAAAAATCCCATAATCTGAATTTTCTTGGTTCCTTCCTTGCCGAGCAGAAACAGACAATTCTCCAAGATTTAATCCTGATAAATCAGGTATCCCCCAAGTCCAGTCAGAACAAATCCTGTTATCAATAGGTCAAATATGTATACATCTTCCACATCCTCAATCGGCAGTGCAGCCAGGCACGTAATCTTCCACTCTCCCAAGGAATCCATAACGTAGCCAGCCGGGTGTGTGCCACTGGGACAAGAGGGTTCTCTTTCTCCATTTCTCCTTGTGGAGAAAATTTGATCAATAGTGTTGCGAGACAGCTGATCAGATCCATAATTCTAATTTCCAGTTTGGAAGATGTGTAGAGAGAGGCTCTCAAGCACAGCGAAGCCAACAACTGATTGCAGCTTCTACCTTGTGATAGAAATACTGTTTCTTGGTCAAAATGACTTGATATCATTCATGAGAGATATGCTTGACATATGTTTCACAGATTATATGCAAGTCATTTACACCTGTTTAAATACAGGCAATCATTTTTGGCAAAATAATGGAAATTGCTTTTTAGCAGATTATCACTTTTTGGCACAACATCGGCAGCTGTTGAATGTAACTAATAAAGTAACTTTTAATCTTACTTAGTTACTTCCAAAATTAAGTAATCAGTAAAGTAACTAAGTTACTTTTTACAGGAGTAGTCAGAAATCAGATTACTTTTTCAAGGTAACTATACCATCACTGCTGAGGACACTACAGCTGCTGGTGGCAGCGCAACCAAGAGCACTTGTGATGCAGATTGCTTGAGAGGTTGTGGTGGTACAGCTGAGGATGATACTGGCAGAGACTCTGATTACCCTGACTTGGACAAAAGCTCTGGCTGAGACAAAGTCTCTGATGTTTCGGACAGCAACGTTAAAGACTCTGAGGATTCCAGCAGAGACTTAGATGAGGGTGAAGACTCCAGTTGAGATGCTGCAATGACTGACTCCAAAGATTGACAAAGTGTTGCAGTAGACTGTGCTGAAAACAGAAGCAGTGATGGCAATGCATCAGTTGCTGGTGACTGGGGTAACTGCGAAAGTCCTGCTGTAGCTGCAGCAGGTAAAGCTGCAGATGCTGAGGGCTGGCGTGACTAACAAAGAAGCTCAAAACCCTTGGCAGGGTGCACAGCCATCTTCATAGTGACTGGGGCTTCTTAAAAGGGGCCACTACAGCACCTTGAGGCTGAGGCTTTCACCCTCACCCGCGGAGCAGATACGGATGCAGGAGCAAGTTGGTCACTGGCCACTCCCACCCATGGAACAGATATGAGTGCAGGAGCTGGCTGGTCCCCTGCCGCCTCCACCAACGGAACAGGGTGGGTGCAGAGAGCCCAGGGATTGGGGAAGTCTTGACTAGAGCTACAGTCTCCAAGGAAGCTAACTCAGGTGCATAACACACAGTCTTAGAGTCTAAGACCCATGATTCAGTCACTGACTGGGCAGGCTGAGTATTGGCTGGCTCCAAAAGAGAACATGAAATAGGTTCCTCTGCCAGCCCAGAATCCACCCAGAATGGGCACACATCGGTGGAGTGGCTGGAAGTCCGTTAGCAGACAGGGGCTGCTGATTGCACCGATGAGAACCGTGCTTTCTGTGAGAGGGAGCTGGAGGCACAGTGACGGCAGGCTCCTCGTCGTCAACCCACATGAGGAATAGTCTGATGGCAGCGACGTGGGTGAGTGTTGTTTGCTGTAATGAGTAATAAGGACGTGGACATGGATGTGGAAGAGTGGATCAGCTGTGGCAGCAATCAACAGGTGAGTTGAGAAAATGGAGGTGCAGTAGTGACAGGCTGTAAGAGAAGTGATGTGGCTATTGCCTGGAGGAAAATGGCTGAATCCCTCCCCTGGACAGGACAATGTATTGTGCCAGCAATACAGTGCCGGGATAGGTAAGGAGCCATGACAAGGAGGAAATAAATCAACAACAGAAAGCCAGTTCTGTAATTATTTTTTATTCATCCTTTGCATGGATAATCTGCTGAACATAGTCCAAAAACTCAGCAATCACTCCAGCACGTTCCCTGGAATTAAAATTAGAGTCCACAGGGTCCATACTCTGGTCGCGTCATTCTGTCATGAAACTCCCTGTGGCAGGTGGGTTTGAGGACCCCAATTGCAGGACTCAAAACAGGTTTTAACTTAAAACTCAGATTTATTGCTATAAAGCCAAACAAAACTAGGTTGGATGGACACCAACAGAACAAGTAACTTAACTCACTTAAAAAGGAGCAAGGCATGGACAGCAAAATGCACAGCAGGAGAAACTCAACAAAGCAACAAAGAGCAAGGGGAAACTGAGGCAATAAATACACAAGGGGTAATGAGACAAGAGGGAACAGCTGGGAAGGGCAGGTGCATAGAATGATACTAATGACACAGGGGAAGCAAAACTGAACACAACACTGCTACAAGCTTTACTTGACTCATTGACATGTACAATCAGTGAAGAAGCTGAGCAAATGTTAACTAACACTCATTCTGGCCTATGCCCCATGATACTTGTCCTGACATTGTGCTTGTCAGCTGTGGGGGAGTCATAGTTAGGCCCAAGTGCATCCATGAATTGAAAATGGACACCTTAGTGAGGCTTGGACTTGAAAGTCTTGAAAGGACTGTATCCACTAAGCCAATGCCCCTTTTTCCCATTTTAAAGGGTCAAAATAAAAGCTGTGGTGGCCAAAGCTAGTGTCCACATCTCATTGGTGACCAATTCAGAACCTTTACATCACCTATTGCAATTTTTTTCCTAAGAAAGTTTCTTGTTATATCATATAATAAACAAATTTTGTTTTAATGATTATTACAAAAAGTTTTCTTGTCAAAAATTTGTGATTTAGTATCAAGAAAATGTTAAAGTTGTATTAAAATGAAAAGCACAACAGATTTTGACAGCAATAGATGGTATAGAATTTAAAAAGTTTTTAAAAAACCCATCTCCCCCTCCACTTCCCCTTTAAATTTTCACTTCATTCTCTCTCTAGTAATTTTCCAGTAGTCCCTAAGGCTGTGCTTAATATAGCAAACATGAATAAGAACAGACTACAGTACAAGCAGGATCATGTAGTATTCACTTTTCGAATTGAGGGCAAAGGTTGGAAAATGTATGCAGGATTTAGAATAAAAGCCCTATCTAAAATACATATCACATTAGATGCACTCAGAACTTGTGTGGCCTTTAAGCTTATAGTCTGATGACTTACAGTAATTTATCATAAGATGAAAGAGCTTGTAAACCCTTAGTCATCATTCTACTTCATAGTATGAACACAAACAGATATAACCAGATATATCCAATGTTTCTCAATTTAAATCATACCTAAATAGACTGAAATGCAGCAGTGCATGCAGGAGAGCACTGAATACAAGTTCTGAGGTTTACTGTAGCTCACTGAACATTAGATAGTAGTGAAAGAACAAAGCAGCTGCCTGTCAATGTGTCACTACAACATGAACAAATAGTCAAATTGTCAGTCAAACCTTAGCTTTTTGTTTTGTCTTGGTGTTTTATGCTGAGGGATTGAATCATTATCCACAGGCCAAAATTACACTTTGTCATTATGTCATTTAAACCACATCTCTATTTTGAGACACAATGGTGACAGTGTGTGTTCTGATAATAACTGTACAGCTGATGTAGGCCAGAAGTCAGAACTGGTTTGATCAAATCCCAATTTACAATTTATTCAGTGCTGATTACTCAGCTGTGTTAAACTGTCCTGCTGAAAGCTCATAAAAATATGGAAATGTAACAATCAAGTGGTGATTGTCACAAATCATTTGATCATTTGAGCCTTCCACTATCTTTATAAATAGTGTTTAAGAGGGGACCATTTACAATGAAGATCAGAGACAAACTGATAGATTATCCGTCACTCACAAGTACTTTTCTTATAACTATATGATAAATACTATATTAGTAAATAATTATGTAATGATTAGTTCCAAATTACCTCTACATCCATTATGCTCCCCTAATTCTTCATGTGACCGTTCTGATGATGATGTTTCCTGCTGTGACAAGTCAAAAGGACTGTTTTTTTAACCTTTTGATAAATCCAGATTACATTCTGGTGAGTCTTATTCATAAGAGCTTAAAGATAGAACTTAGTGTGCGATTGTGTCAACTTAAGCATATAAATTTAGTATTTTGCCCTCACTATAGAGCAAATTTAGTCTGTCAGTATCAAAATATTTGTATTTGTTACCTCATGTCACAAATGCCATCTTAATCTCAGGCTGTGGATAATTGTGCCTTATTACAAGCTTTCTTTTGTTAAACCTACTAACTCATTGACTCTCACATGACCCACGGTAAGGACACATGCAACATTATCTTTATTGTAACTTGCCAGGTGGCTCACTTAATGTTTTCAGGGAATATTACTAACCTGGTTACTCATACACCTCTCTCACTGTGCCATGTGAACAAAGAAATTGCAGCACTATGAGAGTAGTAGCTCATCCTCTCCTACAGTCTGTCTGTCCTCTCACTATCAGTTGTTTACACAGTACACAGGGCACACTTTGTCAGCGGAATACTTTGAAAAGTAAATAAGGATAATTACAAACTATGCTTTCCTGATGGCTGGTGCCCCTACAGTTGCTTACGCTTTAGGTAGCTGCCAAATTAGCCTATGCTCAAAATCTGTGATAGAGAAACACAGTAAAAGTTCTGATGTTTGCAAGTTGCTAATAAATAAATTTAAATAAATTTATAGATTGAACATTGTCATGTTTGACATTTTGCGCATTCAGACATGCTCATCTGCACATCTTGGTTGTAATGAGTTGTTATTTGACTTGCTACTGCCTTCCTATCAACTTGAAGCAGTCTGGCCATTCTCTGACCTCTTGCATCAACAAGGTATTTTTTATCAAGAAAACTGCCGCTCACTGGATATTTCCTCTTTTTGGACCATTCTCTGTAAACATCAAGATGGTTTTGCCCCAAAATCCCAGTAGATACTCAAATACTGGCACTACTAGCCATGTCACATTCAAAGTCACGTAAAAAAAGTCTGTCTGAACTTCTGCAGGTCTTCTTTACCAAGTCTGCATACCTAAATGCATTGAGTTGTTGTCATGTAATTGGCTGATTAGATATTTGTTAAAATAAGCAGTTGGACAGGTGTACCTAACAAATTGGCCGGAGAGTGTATTTTGATGAAGACACAATATGATAAATGTCTTCTGATAACCTTGAAGAATAAATGTGCTGGCCATGAGCCCGGGATAGTCCCTGTCCAGTTCAATCGTGTTATGGTCTTGGGTCAGCGACCCAGCATTCTAGATTTGGACTTTTGAAATCTTGTTTATTTTTGTACCTTTTGCCACCCGAGTTAGTTGTTTGAGATTCATTGTTTTCATCATTTCAGTTATCAGGCTCCATGTTTCTGTCTCTCATGTTCTGTTACTTCCTGTTTTATTTTGCTAGTCTGTGTCTCTTGTGTATTCTGTTTTACTTCCTCTATATTGTTAATGTGATTCCGTTCAGCTGTGCTCCCTGGTGTGCCCTATTTCCCTGATTGCCCTGATGTGTGTGTATATATTCTCTGCATTTCCCTTAGTTCTCTGTTCTGCTCTCCTTCATGGTAGTGTGGTCTCCTGTTCTGTATTCCTTGTGTTCTAGTGGGTTTGATTATTTACACTTGTAGACGCTCCCCATGCTCCAGGTGTTTGGTCAGAAATCAGTAATAAAGAAGTGTTCTGAATTCATGTCCGACTCCTAAGTTCTGTAACATTGGGTCCACATCCGTCTGCCAAACTGCCCACTATGACAGAATGACATGACCACTACAAAGAACCCAGCAGACTCCGACTTGCGTGAGCAGCAGGAAGCTGCTATCCACTACATGAGGGAGAAGTGGGGATGGAATGTGTGGCTTGCCCTGGTGCCCAAGTCACCTTTCCGGGGCACATGGGTAGCCCTGGGAGGTCCCGGCTGGGGGAAGTGACCTCGGTAGCATCCCTCACCTCTCTCTCCCCCTCAACAGCCTGCCTCGCCATTGCAGCTGTCCTCCACGACAGCTGTGTTGCTTTAGTTGTCTTTGGAACAGTCAGCTTCCTATTGATTGTTTCCAACATAAGAGCAAAGTCTTCATCTTTAACTGTAGTAACTGGTAATCCAGTACATGCAATCCATTGGGCTATAGCCTCCTCTTTTGTCTGTTGTTCGTTAGAGTCACTTTTGTACGTTGAAGCACTTAGAAGAGCTGCTGAAACATTCTGCTGGGATGCTGTCACTTTATTTTCATTCTATGCCCCACTCTTGTCAACTGAGGTCCTCTGTAACTGCAAAGTGAATACGAGAAAACTAGTATTTTATCCTTGTATCACCTGTTTATTAACTCTTATTTATTTAATAATTGTTAATCGTGCTGTTAATCTAATTAAATTACATGTGTGATTAAATAATCTACATCAGGGTTATTATAGTTAACGAAAACAAACGAAATAACGAAAACTGAAATTGAAAAAACATTGCCGTTAACTGAATTAAATAAAAACTAAAATTAAAAGGAAAAAAAATGATAACTAACTAAAACTGAATTGTGAGTTTACAAAACTAACTAAAACTAACTGAAATGATAGATATTGTCATTTTTTTTAAAGTCTTGTGGATTGATATGAAATCATTTGATGATGCAATCTTAAATATGATCAATCCGTCTTTAGTTGGCTATGTACCACAGGCCTTCAAGGTGGCTGTAATTAAACCGCTACTTAAAAAGCCAGCACTTGACCCAGCTGTCTTAGCTAATTATAGGCCAATCTCCAACCTAAACTTTTCTCTCCAAAATCCTTGAAAGAGTAGTTGTAAAATAGCTAACTGATCATCTGCAGAGGAACGGTTTATTTGAAGAGTTTCAATCAGGTTTCAGAATTCACCACAATACAGAAACAGCATTAGTGAAGGTTACAAATGATCTTCTTACAGCCTCTGACAGTGGACTCATCTCTGTGCTTATCCTGTTGGACCTCAGTGCAGCTTTTGATAATGTTGACCATAACATTTTATTACAGAGATTAGAGCATGCCATAGGTATTAAAGGTACTGCACTGCAGTGGTTTGAATCATATTTATCTAATAGACTCCAATTTGTTCATGTAGATGGGGAGTCATCTTCACACACTTATGTTAATTATGGAGTTCCACAGGGTTCTGTGCTAGGTCCAATTTTATTTACATTGTACATGCTTCCCTTAGGCAGTATTATTAGAAAGCATTGCATCAATTTTCATTGTTATGGAGACAATACTCAACTTTATCTATCCATGAAGCCAGATGATACACATCAATTAGTAAAACTGCAGGAATGTCTTAAAGACATAAAGGCCTGGATGACCTCTAATTTCCTGCTTCTAAATTCAGATAAAACTGAAGTTCTTGTATTCAGCCCCCTTAGAAACATGGTGTCAAACCAGATACTTACTCTGGATGGCATTACTTTGGCCTCCAGTAACACTGTGAGAAATCTTGGAGTCATTTTTGACCAGGATATGTCCTTCAATGCACATATTAAACAAATATGTAGGACCACTTTTTTACATTTGTGCAATATTTATAAAATTAGAAACATCCTTTCTCAGACTGATGCTGAAAAGTTAATCCATGCATTTATTACTTCTAGGCTGGACTATTGTAATTCATTATTATCAGGCTGTCCTAAAAGCTCCCTGAAAAGCCTGCAGCTGATTCAAAATCTAGAGTAGAATTTAAAATCCTTCTCCTAACATACAAGGTCTTTAATAATCAGGCCCCATCTTATCTCAAAGACCTTATAGTTCCATATCACTCCAATGGAGCACTTTGCTCTCAGACTGCTGGCTTACTTTTGGTTCCTAGGATACTTAAAAGTAGAATGGGAGGCAGAGCCTTCAGCTTTCAGGCCCCTCTTCTGTGGAACCAGCTCCCAGCTTGGATTTGGGAGACAGACACCCTCTCTATTTTTAAGATTAGGCTTAAAACTTTCCTTTTTGTTCAAGCTTATTCTTAGGGCTGGATCAGATGACCCTGAACCACCCCTTAGTTATGCTGCTATAGGCCTAGGCTGCTGAGGGGCATCCCATAATGCACTGTTTCTTCTCATTCACCTTTATCACCTTATTTACTTATTTATACTCCACTCTGTATTTAATCATTATTATTAATCTCTGCCTCTCTTCCACACCATGTCTTTTGTCCTGTCTCTCTCCCCTCAGCCCCAACCGGTCGCAGCAGATGACTGCCCCTCCCTGAGCCTGGTTCTGCTGGAGGTTTCTTCCTGTTAAAAGGGAGTTTTTCCTTCCCATCGCCAAGTGCTTGCTCATAGGGGGTCGTTTTGACTATTGGGTTTTCTCTGTGTTATTGTAGGGTCTTTACCCACAATACAAAGCGCCTTGAGGTGACTGTTTGTTGTGATTTGGTGCTATATAAATAAAATTGAATTGAATTGAATTGAACTGAATTTTTTCCACTCTCCGAGTTTAAACTCAGAGTGCCATCGGGCAACTCTGTGCGTGCGTGAGCATGTGCAT
The DNA here is from genome assembly GCA_024447675.2 of Pterophyllum scalare. Lineage (NCBI taxonomy): Eukaryota > Metazoa > Chordata > Actinopteri > Cichliformes > Cichlidae > Pterophyllum > Pterophyllum scalare. The sequence continues at coordinate 27,613 of JAMQGT020012384.1, read as the reverse complement.
GCACTCGCACACCGCGCTGCTCCTAAAAGTAATGGCAGCAGTCTGCAGAGAAAGCAGCAGAGACCCATATGGAGGTTTTTTTTTGTTTTTTTTTACTACGATAGCACAGATAGCAGCGAGTGTGTTGTTGTGGATGATGAAAAATGTGCAGAGCACTTCTCAGTCAGGAAAAACCACCAACATCAAAGTCCACCTGCGAAGGCACACAGGGCAGCTACGGAAACCGCTCTCATCCTATGAGGTAACCTGGCGTGTACCTCCAGAGAAACGTGACTACTTGTCGGGTCCACGCAGCCCACAACGTTGTGATTAACCTGTTTAATCCTTGTGCGTTTCCGGCTACTTTATTAGTCAGATAATAACAATCAGGAATAATAATAATCAAAGCATCAATATAAGGACTCACAAATGTCAGCAAATTCCTGGAGGGAGACTGCTGAAACTATTAGTAATGGATGTAAGGAAATGAAGAAAGTTAAAAACAGGGACAAATGTCTTTGCAGCCAAAAAACTGAGCACAAAGAGCGAGGACCAAAAAACACCAGCACACAACCACAAGGTAATTAACACACACAGTCCAGCTACACATGCATAAATGAGTTCGGCCACTTCCGTAGGTTGTGTACAGAGGCTGCAAAGACCCTGCAAGTCTAATTAGGAGCATCTGACCAAGCTAGCTCCAAAACAGAAGCAGCTTCAGGTGGAGAACATCAGGATGCAGCTGGATTTGAGCTTTGACTTCTTCAAAGAGTTTGTTTGTGTCTTACACCACATGTAGCTGTTGTTAATCTGCTGCACTGACGCTGAACTTTATTGGGAGTTTATTGTAGAATTTATTGAGTTTTGGAGTTCATATTTTTCTTTGTTTCGCCCTGTTGATGTTCATGTGTGTCCTTAATGTTACACACATTTAGCATGTAGTGCTGCTGTCTTGTGAACAATTGGTTGTTGAATATATTTCTTTAAAGGGTATCTTTAAAGGGTACCTGCTTAAGTATGAAAATACTAAAACTAATACTGAAATGAACTAAAACTTAGCATAAAACCAAAAATAAAAACTAATAAAAACAAACAAAACGTCTCTCAAAACTAATTAAAACTAACTGAATTAGAGGGGGAAAAAAGTAAAAACTAACTAAAACTAAACTATAATGTAAAATCCAAAACTAATATAAGCCTGATCTACATTAACTGCATTTATCACTTTTTGCAATGAAAGTATTTTTAACTGTGCAATTCAAATATATTTTTGGAGTAAATCAATGAATGAATAACTGGCATAAGCTCATTCCACATTTCTTTATTTTAGGCACATTTACTAGAAGCACACACTTCACATTACCCTACTGAACATTACATGCACTAATTAATTGTAAATAAAACTACCTAATCTTTTTCGTGCACTTTTTTTGGGACATGACATTCAGACAGTTACTGGAGTTAGGTTAATTGGGGATTCTAAATTGCCTATAGTGATGAGTGTGAATGGTTGTCTGTCTCTCTCTGTGTTGGCCCTGCGACAGGCTGGCGACCTGCACAGGGTGTACCCTGGCCTATGACAGCTGGGATAGACTAAGTCTGCAGCATATCTTCAGTCACCACTTTAGTCTGCAGCATCACTTGCGCCACCATCTGCGTCATCTGCCAGAGTCATCAATAGAGTCTTCAGCAACATCAGCAGAGTCATCAGCATTAGAGTTTCCTCGTCAGTCTTTAGGGCCAGCAATTACACCATGTCAGTCAGTCGCCAGAGTCGGCAGCGCCTCTTTGATCCTTGTGCTCACTGGTGCGTCCTATTTCCCTGATTGCCCTGATGTGTGTGTGTATATATTCTCTGCATTTCTCTTAGAGAGCTATTGTGTCATCCCTCATGGTAGTGTGGACTCCTGTTCTGTATTCCCTGTGTTCTAGTGAGTTTGATTAATAATGCTTGTAGAAGCTCCCCATGTTTGGTGAGAAATCATCAGTAAAGCTGTGTGTTAGAATTCACATTCGAGTCCTGAGTCCTGCATCATTGGGTAAACATCCCGCCTGCCATACTGCCTGCTATGACAAATCACTGCTGGTACATAATTTTCAAAGATTCTAGATGAGTTTGCAAATGTTTATGCACCTCCAATCAGCAAACACAGATTAACAATTCACAACCGTGATGGGGGAGGGGGGGGCTTCTACACTTTTCCAAGCTTTCTGCACAAAGCAGACAGCAAAGCACTTGAAAAACAGCCCATAGAGCAGAGACATGTGGTGACAGTGATTGTACTGTAGAAAAAAAGTAAAGGTAGAAATGTACAGCCCTACAAGCCTGTTCATCTTTGCCTGTTAAAAATAAAATGAAGCTTTGGCTGTTTGGTTGGTAGCTTTGTGGTAGCATCACAGATCTCCTGCATTTGGTTGACAAAAAAAAAAAAATTCATAACTGCACAGATTTTGATTAAATCTTTTTAAGAGAGCTTTAATGGGAACTTAGAGTTGGCCACTTTTGTCCCAAGATCAAATATTAGTTCTATTCTCATTCACAATAAGACTTAAGACTGTAAAAGCCCTTTGTAATATTAAATTAATTAGATTCAAACATAGGACAAATGTGTGTTGACCTCTAGCAGAGGAACACTTAAAATACAATCATGGGTTTCCGGCCTGAACTTGATACAGTTATTATCATACTCAGAAATCACATTAGCCTCTAAATTCAATATAGAGTATGAGCTATATCTGTGATCCACATCTCATTTCCCTGAAACTAGTGGGAGGACTCTAACAAGCAGAGGTGCCACACAGTGACCGAGGAATGTAGTCAGGTATCAGAAAGTGTGAAGTCAGATTTAGCTTCTCTCCACATGTGATGGCTGCTATGGTGGGGTTTAGAAGTGTGGAAGGAGCTCTGCAAGTGCAAAGTTTAACCAAGTATAAATCATAGAACAGGAATACAGGACGGAATATAGGTTTAGCCTTGGTCTCTCACTATCTTCCATTTTCCTCCATTGAAGTGATAGAGGAAAAAAGATGGTAATCTGTCAGATTACTAAAGAAAAACTCAATCTAAATTGATACAGAAGAGAAGACTCTGAACTAGTCCATATCTTCCTTTCTTTCCCTCTACCTATAGTGATCTGGTGAGGCTCAGTAAACACTATAAAACCCACCATTTTAAGCAGGCTAAAAAATTAGTTGGCACCTTCATTCAGCAGGAATGAATTTATAAATGTAGAATATGTAAACTTGATTATGTCATTTAGGCTGTCACACAAAAGGATGCGACTGATTGGGGTGGCTGTAGCTCAGGAGGTAGGTTGGAAGGTTGGTGGTTCAATCGTTGGCTGCTCCATTTTGCATGCCAAAGTATACATAACCTCAAGTTGCTCCTTGATGTGTTCATCAGAATTTGGCTGTAGATAGAAAGCAATTAGGGGTAGGAAAAAAGTGCTTGTATGAATGGGTGAATGAGGCATGTTGTATAAAGCACTTTGAGTGCTTGAGTAGAAAAGCACTATATAAGAGCCAGTCCATTTACCATTCCTCTGTTCATCAGCGACACCAGATATCTAAGGTTCGGGATAAACCAAAGACAAAAAAACAGACAAACCTCACATAAGGATTGACCACTTGTTGCCAGTTTGCCAAGGTACCAAATCCAAAGGAAACCTTGTGTGTGTGACAGGAAGCCACAAGGTTTCCTTTGGATGATGCTGCATATTAAATCCCAGGATAAGAATGCTCAACAAGAACTAATATACAGTACCAGTCAAATATTAGCTATCACCCGGGTAGCTCAGTGGTGGAGCAGGCACGCACATATATGTGGCACAGGTTCGAGTCCTGGTCTGTCGCCGATTTGCTCACGTGTCTTCCCCGTATCCTTCTCTCATTTCCTGTCTGTCCACACTGCAAATAAAGCTGCTGTGGCCACCCATGCCCCCCAAAAATCTTAAAATAAAAAATCAGCTGTCACCCATGGATGAGAGTGTCCAAGCCCCTGATGTGTGTGTGTATGTATATATATATATATATATGGACTCTGAGTTGGGTGTTTACCTTTTATAGCTTCTTTTTATTAGAAATGGATGAATGTATGTGTGCATCTGAGCACAGTAACACAAGACTGAGACTGACAAACTTTTGAACCAGTTGGACTGTTTACATTCATTAGCATCACTGGGAAGTGTGAAATTCACCTTTTGCAATACTGAAAAAAACGCAAATTACAACTTTATAGTTTGTATGTGATGGACAGAGTGAGCATCAGTCCTACTAGTGTTTATCACCTGTAACTACAGAAAATGAGGGCTGGAATGGTTTGTCTGTGGACAAAGATAAAGAAATAATCTGATGGCTAGACTGAGAAAGTCTTTCCTTAGTTCAGAGCAAGTTTATTTTACTATCATGTTTTACTGCAGTTAGTCGGATACTGTACAACAGTCTTTACTGACTTAACATTACAAGCAAATCTTTCACAAGTGGATACAAGTACCAAAATTGGTGCATACTCTCGCTGAATAAAAACCCATTAACCATTTGTAAATTCAAGATGGCAACCAATTTTAAGATGGCTGTCAATAAAGGCAAGAAAATGCCACTCATCAAGATAAGTCATACATCTGTGACCATAGGGAAGTCATCCTTAGATGCTTTAAATTACTGAAGTTTCCTTGTACCATATATAATTTGATAATATAATTACTTTATAGGGGTATACTAGTAGATGTAGTACTTTTGTTTCATTCACATTTCCTTAATAGACTCCCTGCACCTGCTACTGCTTATCCATATCTTCCAAGATTTAAAATGGGCTGTCCACTCTTCAGAAGTCCAATGGTTCTATACCTAACTCCTGCAGTCTGTATGTCTAAGTGTCCTTGGGCAACATACTGATGCCCTGACACATCCACTGGAGTTTGCATACATTATACTTAAAAGTGTATGTGTTAAAAAATGCTTTGAGTGCTTAGGGGAGTATACAAAAGTGTTATAATTACCCATCAACAGAAGAATAACAGACAAAGGTAAAAGCACTACTGTGAAACTCAGCTTGGATTTCAGAGTCAGCTAACAAAGCTTACCAACTTGATAGTGCAGTTGGATTGATTATGTAAGTTAGCTGATGAAATAGATAGCTGGGACCACAGTGGAGCAAAACACAGAAAACAATTCTAGATTTGATTTTAAATTGGGTGTAAGCAGGTGCATTCGCCAGGTATGGGAGTCTACGATCTGGTGTAGAGGTGCACAATGGAGAAAAAAATCACACAGAAATAAGTCAATGAAAAAATTTGCATTGTAAGTTCCAGTACATTTGTTCTCTTTGGGTACAGGCTATGTACTTGACAGTATGAAGGTAGCATAAAAGCATAATCAGCCTAAATGGGCTGCTGCCCTTTATCCAATCCAATGCATTTCATACTTTTTCAGACCTGGCCCACTTCAGAAGTTGATTTTTTGCAACCAGGATCTGAGTTGATTTTTAAAGAAATAAAGGTACATATCATTAGTGAAATAGCATCAGAAAATTCTTGTTTATTTAGTCTTAAAAATATGTGTGTGTGTGTGTGTGTGTGTGTATATATATATATATATATATATATATATATATATATATATATATATATATATATATATATATATATATATATATATATATATATATATATATATATATATGCATATATGTATATATGTATATGTATATATATGCATATATGTATATACATATATATATATGTATGTATATATATATATATATATTTTTATATATATATATATATATATATATATATATATATATATTCATCTGGTTGTTCAAACCATACAATTTGAGAACTAATAATCCAACCAAAAACAACCACAGTCTGCTCTACACCACTCCAGTACAGTGCATCACTGTAAACTGCACCATAATACTGCTAACTTAGCTGTTTGGCCTTAGTATTTTCATACCATATGAATAATATGGAATTATTATAATTCAGTTTGTTTTTCAAGTTTTTTCACAATATGCAATGACCAGAATATTTCAGCAACACATCATTATACAGATCAAATGTCTGATTTAAAAAAATGCTTTACTTTACATTTCCAGTTCATCAAATGTCATTTACTGAGCAGCCTTACTTTTTGAGAATAATCTCATCTTCCTCCCTGTCCTCTCTTTATCATTCTCCATCTCTGAGAGTAAATTTATCACGCATTTACTTTTTTTTTCTCCCTGGAAAATACACAGCTTGCAGATATATTGCACAGGAACCATTTGTGTGTGTTCTTCCCATTTTGCAGCACTAGCTGAGGTTCTTGCATTCATGAATGCATGACAGGAATGAGGAGGAAAAAAGGATGTGTTATGGGTGTAATAAGGACTGTAGAATGGCATTATTTCTGACTTGTTGAGTAAGTATCTCTATGGCATCAGCTGGAAAGACTGCCAGGCTGCAGTACATAAAAAATAAACTTGCTTAGTATTTTCTACTAAATGGCCTACCAGATTTTTTTCACTCTGAAGGTGCCCGGGCCGAGTTCTGGATCATTATGTCCCACTTAAACACCTGGGTGTAAGTGTGCATGGTTATTTCATACTCTGTGAGCCTGCCCTGGGTGTACCCCACCTCGTGCCCAGGGTCAGTTGAGATAGTCTCCTATGAATTCGATAAGCTGTTTAAAAAATGGTGAACATGGTGCGACAACACTGGCAAGCTGAGCCACAGTTAAAGGATCCTTCCTGCCGGCATGGAATTCATTGAATCACATAGGACTTAATTGGTACTAGATAAATGTTAAATGTCCAAATCTAGTTCTTTGGGCCCTGCAATAGACTGACAACCTGTTCAGGGTGTACCCTGCATCCTTCACCACCATATGACAGCTGGAACAGGCTCCAGCCCCCCCACGGCCCTGAATTGGATAAGCAGGCAAAAATGGATGGATGGAAAGTTCTTTTGATCATAGTGTTAGTGGTAAGAGGATAATCTCTGGACCTGCACAGTGCAGCTGCAGTTGCCATTGAGCCATCAGAAGAACATGTAACATCCTGTACCTTAGACATACAATACTAAATTTGACCTGTTTCCGGGTGTAACAAAAAATTAATGTAGATAAATGATCAACTGTGGGTCTGTAAAATATGGAAATAAATTTAAAGTCTCTCCATACATTCTCATAATAAATGTGTCATTGCAAGTATCTTCTGTTTTCTGAAGTTCTGAAAGTTTTTATGTTGTAAATTTTGACTTCCCCATAGTTAAAAAAAAAAACAGAACTCAAATGTAAGACCATGAAACTAATCCAGGGATTCAAATTCTGTAACCAATTTTAATAGAAAGCTATAGTTATCTGCTGCACTATATAATCTTAAAGGAAGTAGAGTCATACAAAGTTTTGCCTTACAACTCAGTTCTCTACTTAAAAATTTGACTCGGTCCTCCTGAGACACAGGTACAATATTCCAAAAATTCCATCAAATAACCTTTCACTACAACTAAACAGTTGAGGGAAACTACATAATGGTTTTTCAATATCTGGATGTCACAGTATAAACTTTGGATGTAGGAAATGAAAAAAAAAATGCTGGTGTGTGTACGTGTGTTGCAAGCATAGAGCCAGGGCTGGAAATTCTGTGTGTGGTAGTTGGCCTCCTTTGATCTCTCCCTCTCCCTTGTCCGATTTCAAAAGAATCCCCTTAGAAAAAAGTATGTGTGCTGGAGGGGAAGGAAAAAAGGTAGGGGGAGGAAGAAGAAGAAGAGGATGAGGGCGAGGAGGAGGAGGACATGGGAGGGGAAAGAGGTGAGGACCACTGAAGTGTGAAGAGGGTGCAACTTTCTCCCACATTGCTCTCTCACTCTAAGAATGCCATTATGTCTGTGGAAAGTGGGAGAATGAGCAGACGTTTGTGCTCTCGCTCCCTTTTTCTTTCTCTGTGTGTCTCACTTTCTTAATATAGGAAGCTGCTTCCCACAGGCTGAACAATACGTTAGCCAAGCGGAGCAACATTGTCTGAGGAGAGGATTTGGTGGATGTGAAACTATACCACCCTACATTAGCTGCTTATGGCTGTAGGCAATATAGGAGCTCTAATAGTGCAGATGGAGGCACGAATGATATGGCTTTCACAAGGCCAATACTAAGTCACATTTGTGACATAATAAATTTAAACTTCAGAATTTTGTCTATTATATCCTTCTAAACGTACACTCATTGGGAAAATGGAAGAGTTTGCATTCATCTGCTCCAAACCGTAACTTTAACCAACTTTCTTTTGTGCAGAAACCAATAGCTCAGGCTTCAGACTACTCTAAATGCTCAGGTTTCAGACAATTTTTTCTGCTCTTGAATCTCTATGTCAAAGATGGCGGATAGTCTTAATATCGCTGTGTCGGGCACACAGGTCACCTGTGAAGTCCCATCTACATGCAAACTTTAAGAGGGACAGTCAGAAGAAGGTTGGATTTTTTGAACACTGAATCATACAAAACTACTCTACTACTGTCCGAGAATGAATATACAGTATTGGAAATGAGCATAGTGAGTGCCTGAGATAAATGTGGAGCTGGCAATACAGTAAATATAATAGGTATGTGTCTTTTCTTTGGGCCCTTCAACTCTGGACTGATGACTAACCTGGAAAAGTTTCACACCAGTCTCAGCTGTTGTGTGACTCTAGCAGGTAGTTGTAACATTTCTATGGAAAGAATTTAAAGAGACTTACTTCTGGACGCGTAGAGGTAACCAGAATAACTCCTCCCACTTTGCCGCTCCATGTCACTGTATATTAGTCTACTTTCTTCTTTCAGAACAACAGTTAAAGGGGTAGTTAAAATTATGTTACATTCTGGAGACCACCCTTCACCTCCCTCAACTATCCAATTAAGATTTATCACAACTTAAAATCAGAGATTTAAAGTTTGAGTTCATGTATAACCATTACTCATCAGTTCAATTTATTTCAGTGTCTTGTGCAAGAATTTATACTGAACCTGTGTAATGAATAAGTAATGAACAGAATAGTATATAGAAAGCACTGGGGATATATATTTCAAATTCTAGGGCATTTGTCAAAGTGTGTATCACAGTTCTGCACATGAGGCATTTTGGTGGCAGCTTATGGTAAAAAGTTGTGAAGTAAAAGGCAAATGAAAATAAAATGATTAAACAGCAAATGAAAACAAAGTCCAAATAGGACACAGACCACTACCACCTGCACAACCCTGTAAGGATGACATTGTAGATCTTTCATTCTGGGCTATCATCTCTTAATTCAATTCAGTTCAGCTTGTTTATATAGCACCAAACCATAACAGTCACCTCAAAGCACTTTGCATTGTAAGGTAAAGACCCTACCCCTTTGTGATTGATACTGTTGTGACTAGTGCCTCAAGGACTGACCTGTGTGTCCTTGTGTGTCCTGAGAGTGTGTGTCCTCACACCGTGACACACCGTGTGTCCTCTCAGGTTACAGTAGTATTTCTTCCTCTGCAGTACACTTGTTTTTGGCATTATGGATAAATATCAGTACAACAGAAGTCAGATGTCTTGTATGTTTCCTCATTCTTGAACAATAATTGATGTAATTGTGATAAAATCCTGTGGTTTTGAAGACAGCATGAGTTTATGAAGGGGGAAGCCGGTGGCTCCACGCAGAAGGGTTGAAGAGGACCTGCTGGTGTGTTTGAGAACAACTATGATGCTCTGTAGCACACACTGAAAGTTCTTTACAAAGACCTTTGTGAGGAAATGCAATTTTCACCCCCCCCCCCGGTTATTTTCACACTCTGGCTCACAACAGCCAGATCAGAGAACCCAGCAGCTGATACATATAGAGGAACAGTGGAGGAGGAGGAAATTACAGATCCTATCAGCTAAGTTCAAGAACATGCCTTTCCCCCCTACCCTTCCTTACCCTCCCTTCCCTTTTCTTTCTGTCTCTCTCCCTGCCCCCACCCCCCTTCCTGTGATTCTTTTTCGCCGCTCTTATTTATTACTTATTCTATGGGCTGCTGCACAGAAGGCAGTCACCAAGGTATGCAACTCCCCATTCACAGCTACCAGCAGGAGGTCTCTCACTTCAGATTGACCCTGCTGTTCATGGGATTTGTACGTACCCCTAGAAAACCCAATCTCCCAGCCACCCCAAATATAGCTTGCCATCCCTGCCCGCTCCTCGCCTCAAACTCAAACATCACCATCCTCACATGGCGCACAACATGACAATATCTTTGTTCCCATAGAATCCTGGTGAAATCTCCATCAGCCAATAAATACGCTTGCTCGAGTGCTCATGCACACACTAAAAGAAGTGCTTTTGTATTTTCACTTCATATTTTCTTTAGGTGTTCCTTTTATATTAATATTTCTCCAATCTTTTCATATCCATGTCTAATTAGTATTCCACTTCCAGAAGTGGCAGGGGTACAAAGAATCCAATGTACGCCTGAATTTTTACTGAGAATTGTGCTGGTATTGCCAAGTCCACTTAACTTAAACAGTGTGCTATGGTTGAAAAAAAGACCTGCTTTTAAGGGCTGCTGCTTTTATATGTTGTAATTCAAACAAATTTTGTCAGAGAGCTTGATTCAAGTTAAAGACATACTTGGGGGCAATGGGTACAGAGGCTCTCAGCAGAGAGGTGGTTTGCAATGTGTGCACTGTGTGTGTAGTATGATATGCTTTTGTTAAAGCTGAGCTTCAAGTGGTTTTTTTAGAGTACAATCTCTGATATCTTTTTTTCTTTTTTCTCAGCAAGGTACAGAGCTGCACACACTTCTGTTGTGCAGATCATTGTCTTATGGACAACAACATAAAAAAATAGCATAAATGATTGGTGACAGTGTCTGTTTCAAATAGCGTTGAAAGTGTGTGACTAAAGAAAAAGTCAATCAGGACTCGATTAGGACTTCACAGTACAGCACCATTATCTTCTCATTCACCTTATTTACTTGTTTATACTTCACTCCGTATTTAATCATTATTATTAATCTCTGCCTCTCTTCCACAGCATGTCTTTTGTCCTGTCTCTCTCCCCTCAGCCCCAACCGGTCGCAGCAGATGACTGCCCTTCCCTGAGCCTGGTTCTGCTGGAGGTTTCTTCCTGTTAAAAGGGAGTTTTTCCTTCCCACCATCGCCAAGTGCTTGCTCATAGGGGGTTGTTTTGACTGTTGGGTTTTCTCTGTGTTATTGTAGGGTCTTTACCCACAATACAAAGTGCCTTGAGGCGACTGTTTGTTGTGATTTGGCACTATATAATTAAAATTATATAAAAATAATTCCTTTTCTCTCCAAAATCCTTGAGAGAGTAGTTGTAAAACAGCTAACTGATCATCTGCAGAGGAACGGTTTATTTGAAGAGTTTCAGTCAGGTTTCAGAATTCATCACAGTACAGAAACAGCATTAGTGAAGGTTACAAACGATCTTTTTACAGCCTCTGACAGTGGACTCATCTCTGTGCTTGTCCTGTTGGACCTCAGTGCAGCTTTTGATACTGTTGATCATAACATTTTATTACAGAGATTAGAGCATGCCATAGGTATTAAAGGTACTGCACTGCAGTGGTTTGAATCATATTTATCAAATAGACTCCAATTTGTTCATGTAGATGGGGAGTCGTCTTCACACACTAAGGTTAATTATGGAGTCCCACAGGGTTCTGTGCTAGGTCCAATTTTATTTACATTGTACATGCTTCCCTTAGGCAGTATTATTAGAAAGCATTGCATCAATTTCCATTGTTATGCAGATGATACTCAGCTTTATCTATCCATGAAGCCAGATGACACACATCAGTTAGTTAAACTGCAGGAATGTCTTAAAGACATAAAGGCCTGGATGACCTCTAATTTCCTGCTACTAAATTCAGATAAAACTGAAGTTCTTGTACTCTGCCCCACAAATCTTAGAAGCACAGTGTCAAACAAGATACTTACTCTGCATGGCATTACTTTGGCCTCTAGTAACACTGTGAGAAATCTTGGAGTCATTTTTGACCAGGATATGTCCTTCAATGCACATATTAAACAGATATGTAGGACGGCTTTTTTACATCTGCGCAATATTTATAAAATTAGAAACATCCTTTCTCAGATTGATGCAGAAAAGTTAATCCATGCATTTATTACTTCTAGGCTGGACTACTGTAATTCATTATTATCAGGCTGTCCTAAAAACTCCCTGAAAAGCCTTCAGCTGATCCAAAATGCTGCAGCTAGAGTACTGACAGGGACTAGAAAGAGAGAGCATATTTCTCCCATATTGGCTTCTCTTCATTGGCTCCCTATTAAATCCAGAATAGAATTTAAAATCCTTCTCCTAACATACAAGGTCTTGAATAATCAGGCCCCATCTTATCTCAAAGACCTCATAGTACCGTATCACCCCAATAGAGCCTTCAGCTTTCAGGCCCCTCATCTGTGGAACCAGCTCCCAGCTTGGATTCGGGAGACAGACACCCTCTCTATTTTCAAAATTAGGCTTAAAACTTTCCTTTATGATCAAGCTTATAGTTAGGGCTGGATCAGACAACCCTGAACCACCCCTTAGTTATGCTGCTATAGGCCTAGGCTGCTGAGGGGGGTCCCATAATGCACTGTTTCTTCTCATTCACCTTTATTTACTTGTTTATACTTCACTCTGTATTTAATCATTATTATTAATCTCTGGCTCTCTTCCACAGCATGTCTTTTGTCCTGTCTCTCTCCACTCAGCCCCAACCGGTCGCAGCAGATGACTGCCCCTCCCTGAGCCTGGTTCTGCTGGAGGTTTCTTCCTGTTAAAAGGGAGTTTTTCCTTCCCACTGTCGCCAAGTGCTTGCTCATAGGGGGTCGTTTTGACTGTTGGGTTTTCTCTGTGTTATTGTAGGGTCTTTACCCACAATACAAAGCGCCTTGAGGCGACTGTTTGTTGTGATTTGGCGCTATATAAATAAAATTGAATTGAATTGAATCGAATTGAATTGAAAATAAAATTGAATTGAATTGAATTGAATTGAATTGAATTGAATTGAATTGAATTGAATTGAATTGAATTGAATTGAATTGAATTGAATTGAATTGAATTGAATTGAATTGAATTGAATTGAATTGAATTGAATTGAATTGAATTGAATTGAATTGAATTGAATTGAATTGAATTGAATTGAATTGAATTGAATTGAATTGAATTGAATTGAATTGAATTGAATTGAATTGAATTGAATTGAATTGAATTGAATTGAGTAGAGTAGAATAGAATATTTAACGTTCCAAGAAGTGTTCCTCAACATCCCTCAAATAGGATTAGCAAGATCATGGACAAAAGTGCTCTGCTGGTGTGGCCAGTGCCTTAGGACTTGTAACCATGGTAATGAAGGATATGTCATATAAACTTGTCGCAGACAGAAAAAGGGTTGGCGTTGAACTTGTTAAATGTTGTGACAGGGTAAAGACTTAAACTGCTCTTCTTGTGTAGATTTTTATTGTTCTTTTGTTGTTGTTTGTTTGTTTGTTTGTTTGGGTTTTTGGGTTTTTGGTTTGTTTTTGGTTTTTGCATCCACAAATAAGTCATTATCTACTGTAATGTCCTGGTTAAACTGAATTATTAAGGAAGTAGTGAAGAATGCCTGACTTTTAGGTAATTCCTGACTCATTCTTTAGTTACCCATCAAATGTTCTGTGCCTTATTGTGAATATATAAATGATGAAGATTCATTTTTAGATACCTGAATAAATATGAACTAATATCACAAGAAATGCTGTAAACAAACTCTCCTCATTTTAGGTCCTCACAGATGTAGAAATAAAAGCCCAAACATACTCATTCAAACATTGACATCTTTCCCCTTTTATACAATCCCTTCATTCTCCTCTTTGGGAGTGCTGTTCTTAATCTTCCAAGAGGGGCTGGCACTCCTGTGGACCTGCAGCTGTATTTTGGGCTTCCTCACTGGCTCTTAAGGGACAAATAAAGCCCTATTATACCTTTGAGGGAGTGCGACATTCAGGCTGTCATGCAGACACTTAGATGAAACGCAGCGCTGCTGCTACAGTATGAATGAACAGAGCCCATTAGAAATCCCTCTCACTCAGCCAGGTGGCTCCCAAAGGTTTTCACAGGCTGCTGAATCTACAGATCTGCAGCTAACAGAATTAAGGCTGATATGTGGAATGACTAAATCTTATTACTGACGTTTTAGTTGAAACTCAAGTTCGTTCCTGTGCCAAGCTGAGACATCCAACTAATTATCCTCCATCTGAAAGAGCCCCATTGCCTGTTCATCACCAGTGCAGAATAAAGAAAGTTTTCCTTTAAGAATTAGTTTGCATTTTTTCCGATCCATTACTAAAGACCATATTATTCTGTGGGGCCAAAAAATAATATGGTCATATATGGGGAAATATTTGTTAAATCAGACTTAATTTGGCATACTTTCTAATGATTTCCTTAAAGCAATTACCTGTAGTTGTTCTGAATGTTGCTTCCATTAATATTTGAACATTATTAAGATTTAATAGACTATTTGTTTGATTTTCATGAACCTACAGAAACTGTGGCTATTGATTACAGTTGTCTATAGTATACAGTATTATGATAAGCACATCACAAAAAACACTAAAAACAAATTGAAATTGTAAGTCCCAGTTTACTAGTAGGCACAGGCTACTTCTATTATCAATATTGAAGTAGCCATGCTAATTTATCAAGCAAAATTTTTGACTTTGTTTCTGATATTTAGTAAGGTGAGTAAGATACGGAAATCCCAGAAAGCTGATTCTGTTCATCTGGTTGTAGCATTTTCAAAGGGAGAAAAAGATGCAGTCAGATAACTTCTTCATCTGACTGCAGCTTACTGCAGGTTTCCCCAGGCAGAACCTCCCATTCTACTTTTGTCCTGTGAAACCAGTTTCCAGTTTGGATTAGATTAAAAACCTTCCTTTTTGATAAAGCTTATAGTTATGGCTAGATTCGCCTTAAATGTCCTTGAACCGTTATGCTGCTATAGGCTTACACTGGTGCAGGACCATGTAATACACTGTGATATACTGAGCACCTCTCCACTCACCTGTTTGCACTCCCCAAGTGTTTATATACCACCTTTGTTTTCTCTCTCCCTTAGTCTGTTTTGCCCCCCCCCTTCTTATTTTCTCTTTTCCCTCACTCCCCTAACTGGTTGTTGTCTGCCCTTCTCTGAGCCTGGTTCTGCTAGAGGCTTCTTCTGGTTGAGTGTTCCCTTTTTTTAAATCAGTACCAGTAGCACTTAGCTAATAGTTATAGAATTGGTCAAGTGGCCACTCAAACAGTGATAAGTGGTTCAGCATCTACTTGCCATGTTCAGGTCTGCTTGTTTAAATATTTTTACACCAAATAAAAGTTTCATAACTTTTATTTAATTCTCAACACATACATACCAATTACAATAAGTATTCCAAAATTTTAATGTTCCTAAATCCGCTTAGAAAAATGCCAGTTTTGGTCTGTACGTGCCCAACTGACTGTTTACCTCAAGTGACCCGTACTGCTACATTTCAGCAGATTCCTTGCACACAGTTGCAATTTAAGCTAAAAATAAACCATCTTTACATTATTCCTAAGCATTCTACAAACTTTCCATCAGTGTCAAATTCATGAAATAAAAGATTTTATTTCTATCCAATATTCCAGTTATACATCATTTCACCACTTTCAAATGAAAATTTGAAACCCTCCACGCTGGAATTGCAAATTGCACCTTCATACTTGCTGGCACTTGGGAAGCAGTCATAATAGCTCATGTAACAACTTCTTTGTAGCTAGCTAAATCCACAAAGAGCTGTGATTGACTGAATGTGACTGAATATGAGTGAATATGTCCGATGGACGGAGACAAGTGCCAACGTACCACAAGAGGAGTCATCAAAGATGGACCAAACTGCAGTCAAGAGACTGAGATACAACACCATAAGTTTAGCAATTAATATGCTGAGGGGTGCTGTTCAATTATTTGCTAAATCTCTACACTGAAATCTTGGTCCAACAGTGAAGCATTAATGTACTTGTCTTCAGGACTATGCAAAAGCTTCCTCAAAAAAAAACTGTACAAGGCTAGAATGGCGACTGAATTATTTTTATGACTTTATGCCTATTCAAAAATCGTGGAACATAGCACTACAGCATTTTATAAAGGCACAAAACTCAGTAAAGCAGTAGAGGACTGGGCGCAGAAACAATCTTATTGAAGGCTCCATATGTCATCATATGCCTGTTTTGTGCATTGAATGTTGTTGAATTATTTAAAACCTGTAGGAAATAATTTAAAAAAGACATCAGTTACATTTCCGTATGTGATATCCATGTTTAATTTGTAGATCTTTCCTCTACGATAGTTCTCCAGCTGCCCACATGCAAGCCAGGCCCTGCTGCAGACGGCTGCAGTTAGCTGGCATGCTGCAGCAAGCTGTGCTTGGTTACAATTTGTTTGTTTTTCTTGCAGAGAGGTGCCTGAATTGGTCAATGCTCAGATGAACCACACTGCCTGATACGATCACCGAGTGTGTGTGTTCAGTGTGTGTGCCACGAGCAGGGTAATTCCACTACAACCAAGCCATAAAAGGCCTCATACTACAGACTATTTATATCCAATTGTGTGGAACTATATAAACAGTCTTTGCTGTAGGTGTTTGTAGCATTTTTTGAGGAGTAATCTCGCCTGCCCACTAAATCTGCCTTTTCAACCCACCCACATGGAGATAAGTACAGGACACTTATCAGAGGAGCCACAGAGGAGAAAACATTTTGTTTTTGCTCCAGATCTACTCTTAAATGACTGCCCCCAAGGTGCATTACACCCCATTAAGAACTCTGCTCATGGTGCAGTAAGTAAATGGCTGATACTGAGAGGAGACTACAGACAGGCTGGAGGAAGACACTCTATGTACAGAGGGCTGGCTCTCACATCACATAACCTGACTTTCTTAAAGCTTGTTCAACCCTACAATAAACTTACTCACACTGCTCATTAAGACTCACAGAATTACTAATTACTAGCACACCCTGCAAACATTAGTACAATATGATCCTCCTTCACAATAATAAAATACAAATAATATTGCATATCTTCAGGTCTGTTCCCAACTTTGGGCCATGCAGGAGTCAGTACATTTAACAAAAGAAAGTAATGAGGAACAACCATTTCACAACCAAATAAAATGTCAATGTTTTATTAAGAAAACACATGTAGTTCTATTTTTGAAACACCTTCAGTTTAAACCAAATGTAACCTGATTTTCATCAATTAGACCTTTTATCAACAGAAAATTGTTTGGAGGGACACTGGTGATAAGCCAGGCTGCTGATCTTTTACTTTAAAGGGTGTGGGTGGTGGGGCTTCTTTAAAATAATATTCGTAACTGATACATTTCACATTATCAGATACAAATAATGTATCTGATTATAATAAACTTAGTTATAGTAACTTGGTTAACAAACATGAAGAATAACACATTGGTCCCTAAACGATCCTAGTTGTCAACTTTTATGACCTGTTTGACGTCATTAAGATGGAAGGGTCCGGTATGACAAAGATATATTAGGTATTAACAGTCTTCTACATTTTGCTGTTTTAATTTGTTCAATATTGGAACTATACAGGTTTTATATCAGTTTTTAGGTTCTTTGCTGCAGTAACTCTGAGTCTATCCTGGACTACTTTTTAAATTTCCAATTTAAAAAAAAAATTAATTCAGTCAGTGACTGTATTTTTTTATTACTGTATACCAAAAATAACAATACAGGAAATATGTATATATATATATATATATATATATATATATATATATATATATATATATATATATATATATATATATATATATATATATGCACATATACAGTGGTATGCAAAAGTTAATAATTTTCATGATTTTCCTTTATAAATCATTGGCTATTCGGATCACCAATGTCAGTTAAATATATCATATAGCAGATGAACACAGTGATATTTGAGAAGTGAAATGAAGTTTATAAGATTTACAGAAAGTGTGCAATAATTATTTAAACAAAATTAGGCAGGTGCATAAGTTTGGGCACCCCAACAGAAAAATGACATCAATATTTAGTAGATCCTCCTTTTGCAGAAATAACAGCTTCTAAACGCTTCCTATAGCTTCCAATGAGAGTCTGGATTCTGGTTGAAGGTATTTTGGACCATTCTTCTTTACAAAACATCTCCAGTTCAGTCAGGTTTGATGGTTTCCGAGCATGGACAGCCCGCTTTAAATCACGCCACAGATTTTCAATAATATTCAGGTCTGGGAACGTTGTACTTGTTCCTCTGCATGAATGCCTTAGTAGATTTGGAGCAGTGTTTAGAGTCATTGTCTTGTTGAAGTATCCAGCCCCGAAGTAACTTCAACTTTGTCACTGATTCTTGAACATTATTCTCAAGAATCTGCTGATACTGACTGGAATCCATGCGACCCTCAACTTTAACAAGATTCCCAGTACCTGCGCTGGCCCCACAGCCCCACAGCATGATGGAACCACCACCAAATTTTACTGTGGGTAGCAAGTGTTTGTCTTTGAATGCTGTGTTCTTTTTCCACCATGCATACCGCCCCTTGTTATGTCCAAATAACTCAGTTTTAGTTTCATCAGTCCGTAGCACCTTATTCCAAAATGAAGCTGGCTTGTCCAAATGTGCTTTAGCATACCTCAAGCGACTCTGTTTGTGGTGTGTACGCAGAAAAGGCTTCTTCTGCATTACTCTCCCATACAGTCTCTCCTTGTGTAAAGTCAAAATGATGTTGTAGGTTCTTTGGAGCTGCTCTGTGGGTTGACTATGATTGTTCTCACCATCCTTCGCCTCTGCCTATCTGAGATTTTTCTTGGCCTTCCACTTCGGACCTTAACTAGAACTGTGCCTGTGGTCTTCCATTTCCTCACTATGTTCCTCACAGTGGAAACTGACAGCTGAAATCTCTGATAACGTTTTGGATCCTTCCCCTAAACCATGATGTTGAACAACCTTTGTCTTCAGGTCATTTGAGAGTTGTTTTGAGGCTCCCATGTTGCCACTCTTCAGAGAAGATGCAAAGAGGAGAAACACTTGCAATTGGCCACCTTAACCCTTTCTCATAATTGGATTCACCTGGCATGTAGGTCAAGGGTCAATGAGCTTACAAAACAAATTTTGTGTTCCAATAATTAGTGCTAAAAGTATTGAAATCAATAAAACGACAAGTGTGCCCAAACTTATGCACCTGCCTAATTTTGTTTAAATAATTATTACACACTTTCTGTAAATCCTATAAACTTCATTTCACTTCTCAAATATCACTGTGTTCATATGCTATATGATATACTTACCAAAATTGCTGATTCAAACAACCATGAAAAATCATGAAAATTGTCACGGGTGCCCAAACTTTTGCAGACCACTGTATAGTCTGATCTAAGAGAGCATGTCATCCTTTGACACAAAACAACTACTGTTCAAAAACACAAGATCTTTGTCTTTAATAAAACTAATTTTACTAATTCAGAATAATACATTATACAGCACCGTGAAAAATATTTGCCCCTTCCTTTTTTTGTAGTTTTTTGTATATTTATCACATTTAAATGTTCAAGATCATCAGACAAATTCCAATATTAGCCAAAGAGCCAGGTAAATACAACATGCAGATTTTTAAATTATGATTTCTATTATTAAGGGGAAAACACTATCCAAACCTGCCTGTCTCTGTGTGAAAAAGTAATTGCCCCCAAAACCTAATAACTGATTGTGCCACCCTTAGCAGCAAGAACTGCAATCAAGTGTTTGTAATAACTGGAAGTGAGCCTGGCATTTACAATAACTGGCAATTATAGGACCCACAGGGCCCAGTAGGTTTGTATAGTTTTTCCCTTAATAAAGTAAACCATCATTTTAAAACTGCGTTTTGTATTTAATCCATTTATCTTTGTCTCGCATTAAATTGTCTGATGATCTGAAACATTTAAATGTGACAAATATGCAAAAACAACCCTAAGAACTCAGGAAAGGGGGAAATACTTTTTCATGGCACTGTATTTAATCATTGAGCTTATTTTAATCAATCATTCTGCTCAGTGACATTAAATCATTGCTCAATTATTATTTTGTATTATTGTCTAGTCCAGACACTCAGTAATACTGTCTGCTCACATTTCCCACTGCCCTCCCACCAACTGTGGCACATTGGAACCTTAATAACTCGAGAAAAAAACAACCCTTTTTTCACTTTTGCCATACATACACTTTCTTGCCTTCTTCTCTGCCCTCTTCCCTC
This sequence comes from Pterophyllum scalare, assembly GCA_024447675.2. Lineage (NCBI taxonomy): Eukaryota > Metazoa > Chordata > Actinopteri > Cichliformes > Cichlidae > Pterophyllum > Pterophyllum scalare. The sequence goes on along the minus strand of JAMQGT020012384.1, from coordinate 7,375 downwards.
AGCTGCTGAGGCTGAGCTGCTGCTGTCTACTTTTGAATGAAGGCTCACAATATTTAATAAGTGAAGTAGCTTTACACAGTGCAGATTAGTGTGTCTGGGCTGGACTTTGGAGTTGCAAGGGAAAGCTAAATCCCTGTGAAGTCCCAGAGGAGCATTGAGCATCCTTCACATGGAATCTCAGAAACGGTCCTCTTCTCTGTCAGTGCGCCCAGCTAACCTTATGAAAAACAAACAGAAAAAAGTAGAACAGAATTTATTTTTTTAAGTAATTTCAGGTCATTAATCAAGCAAAAAATACAATTCAGACACTTTAAACATTTGGCAATGTGCTGTTTTCTGTTTCTGTGACACTGTACTTCAAAGTCCAAAAATAGGTAACACAGATAAGCTAAGCACAGGTAAAAAAATCACAAAAACTTTTTGTTCATATATATTTTGTTCATATATATATATATATATATATATATATATGCTAAATGCTAAAGAAGAAAAATAACTCTCCTCATTAAATGTATTTACTATTTATATACTTATTGCTGATGAGAAATCAATAAATGCACTTTGGACTTTTTTTATTCTGTTTTGAAGAGCGACGTAAAGTATTGTATGAAATCTGATACAAAGCGCACAGCATACAGGGTGCATGAGTGCAAATGGACACACACACACACACACACACACACACACACACACACACACACACACACACACATACACACACACACACGCACGCACGCACACACACAGATGAACCAACAGAGAGCTTAGAGGAGTGAATATTGCCAGTTGTGCCAGCCAGCAGTACTTTAGGAATGATTATGTTATCTATTCAGACAGATCTCTGGGGAAATATTTGAAGCCATAAAACTGCCAGCTTTTCCCTTCCTGTGTGTGCTTGTGTGTGCACACGTGTGTGTGTGTGTGTGTGTGTGTGTGTGTGTGTGTGTGTGTGTGTGTGTGTGTGTGTGTGTGTGTGTTGTGTCTGGCTGAGTTGGGTGACATTGCTGAGCAATGAGCCGATGGCGTCTGAAGGTTATTAGCATGGGGAGAATACATTCCGGAACTGGCCGGCCAATACAATCACTCGGTTTGCCATAATGAGGTGTGACTAGACTGTTCTGTTTCTATGGAGACCCTCAACAAGCTGGTGCTGTTCTCCCACTCTCTTTCTCTCTCTTATTTCTCATTGTAAACACCCATTTCAGTGAATCTCACTTGCAGACTGTATTAAAGGCTGAGCTTAAGTAGTATAACATGAGGACAGAGGCTGTTCTATATGTAGTAATTTTGTTGAGCTTTCTGAAGACTGATGCCTGTACTGGAGCACACAAGAATTGATCGTTATGGTCTCATTTGCAATATGTTTATGTCTGCTCACAACAAAGCCACACTATTTAAGTATGGTTTTAGTTTTTTTGTTTGTGTGTTTGTTTTTCAGTAACTCATTCTTTCAGTTTCACTGTTTTTCACTGATTTTAAACATGTGACCGCTGAATGTTAAAACTAAAGTTATGTGTCTCTCCTTATTTCTTCAGAGAGGGGTTTTAAAATAAGCATGCAGATTCATTCTTTGGTCTCTATAGCTAATTTCCCCCCTTCAGGCCAATGGACAGTGTGAATTTGTATATAAATCACACATTTCAATTGTGTGGCCTAAATTTCTACATAATTAAGCACTTGTCAGTGTCTTTAAGGGTTCAGTCCAGCCTGCATCTTCTGGTGAAAAACCTGCACCTCCACACTTACTATTTTGAACTGAAAAATACACAAATGGCCTGTGTTAAGAACATGACAGCTATAAGCAACAGGTATATTCTGGATGGACCTCAGCTAAGTCCCATTCAGCAGGACTGACAAACACTATACTAAAAGAGTTTGCTGTTCCGTTTCATTTACATTTTTAAATGTGTTTTTTTGTTTGTTTGTTTGTTTTTTGCTTAAATTGGAATTCTTTTTAATATCACAGTGATAAATATATAACTCAACCGTAACAAAGCTTGTTAGCCAGCTCGAGTGTTAAGTGATTACTCCCCAGGCTTACAACTCAAATTTGGTTATGTCCCATTTGAAAAAACAAAAAAGATTATAACACCCAAAAATCTGGCTTTGATTGTTGTGCTTGAGTTTTGCATTAGTAAGCACTAAGTATTTTTATTCACTCATGGCTACTATGGCTGATGAGTGAACTTTTGATTAAGGCCAGCTTTAGCTTGCTGTCCTGATTTTCTTTTCTTTTCTTTCTTTCTTTCTTTCTTTCTTTCTTTCTTTCTTTCTTTCTTTCTTTCTTTCTTTCTTTCTTTCTTTCTTTCTTTCTTTCTTTCTTTCTTTCTTTCTTTCTTTCTTTCTTTCTTTCTTTCTTTCTTTCATTTCTTTCTTTCTTTCTTTTTTCTAACTGTATATCTCTGACAACTTACAATCAATTCTGGTTTTACAATCAGTTCAAAACAGGTCAGAAAGACTGTTCAGCTATTTCAAGAAGCTCCCAGTTTGCCTCAACTCCCCTTTTTCTTCTTGTCTTTCAACATAACTCAGAGACCTCTTTCAGATACACCTGATCAAGGTTGAGCAACACAGGCCATTTCAGGCTGGGTCAGTGTAGGATTTACTCCATCAGGTACATTCCACCCTCTTGGCCAGTTTTTTGTTGATTTCCAAGGAAGGCTCTCTTTCCCAGGTCCCTCTTAGCCTCAGAGCGAAGGCTCTTGGCTGAGGTCCACACTCCACAAAGGGCCCAGGCATTCCAGCTGTCTGCCTTTAATCCAGTGTGTCAGCTCGTGTTAATGTTGCAGCGTGAAATCTGAGGGTGCAAAGCAGCGTGGAATATCTACAAGAAAAAAACCCACCCTAAGAATTCCTCGGGAAAAGGCCACCTTGCATTGCTAGCCAGTGATCTGCTGGTGGTAGAACTGATGTGGGGTTGATGCAAGATATAGCAGGTTGAGGCTGATGTGTGATATATGATATAGCTTCCTACCACCTGCTAGGTAAGCAGGTGGTAGGAAAGTAACATTTGAAAGATAGCTCTAAATGGAGCCACATAGCCACATTCAATGTGGCTTATCAGAAGGAAAAGCAAGGAAAAACCGAAGACCATGGACTAATGTGAGACTAAATCAGCATTTCCGCTCCTCCTCAGGACCCCTGCAGTCTGCTCTGACACACAATAGGGGAATGACACGCTTCTGTAGACGGTTAATTATCTTAGACACACACACACACTGACACCACCTTCCACACACAGGACACGTGCATGGACCACAGTTAGATATGTAGATGAGCATATACATTATGCTACAATATACACACACACACACACACGTACACACAAATAATAACGCCACACCCTGTCTGTCTTGCCTCACTCACTTCCACCCAAATCCGGCTTTATTCAACCAGATTCATTGTCTGCAATATTTGCTGGAAGCAACATCTATTCATTCAGAGGAACCATCCAATCTATAGTTAATGTAACACACACTCTGTTGTGTGTATATAGTGTGTGTGTGTGTGTGTGCGTACATTTATATAAGAAGACAATGCCATGTTCTTTTGTACAAATTATAAAGAAATGACATAAATGTAAATGGAATCCCCACAAAGGACAAAAGACAGACTTGTAATGCCTTACAAGCATCCTTCAGTTGATCTGTTTCCCACTAGAAGGTGCCACCCAGGATGTCTTGACGCTCATGCCAACCTGTGCATGTTCCTGCATAGAGGCTTTATGGAGATTTGTATTTTATCACTTCATACAGCAGCTCTGCAGAGTGACTGTGTTCTGATCTGTATGAGCAGATTCTCCACTGCATTGTTTCATTGTATTCAAGGATTCAAGCATATTAACAGTGGGAACTTTTACATGGCACTAGTGTAACTAAAATCTAATTACTGCTATTATTGTTTGTTTGTTTTCTATGGCATAGTCATACTTTTCCTTTGAGGTATTACTCACAAACAAATCTGAATCTAAGAGAATGCTAGTCTTATCTAGTTTTCTTTACAACTACCTTAACTTTCAGATTTATTTGCAAATGTCAAAATAATTAGAGTTACTGTTATTTCAATTGTTCATGATTTTCACTTAGATATTTTTCTATTTTTTATTAATCAAAAACATTGATAGTAGGATGGCAAGAACTATGTAAAAGAAATGCCAACAAACTGATTTTTCTATTAAAAAATATAAAATGGTATTACATATATTCAATTCAATTCAATTCAATTTTATTTATATAGCGCCAAATCACAACAAACAGAGAAAACCCAAGAGTTAAAATGACAATCTATAAGAACTACTCCATATACCATTTAGTGTGTTTCCCTTCAGAGCAAGCACTTGGCAGCAGTGGGAAGGAAAAGCAGAGCCTATCCCAGCTGTCAAATACTGACAGGTAAGGTACACTCTGGACAGGTAAGCCATCACAGAGACATAGATAAGTGTACATTATCCCCTATTATTAATTTAACATTTCATGTAAAATGCTTGTCTTTGTCTTGGGGGGATCCAGAAGAACCCTAAAACATTATTATTTGTTGGTGTGGTGATGGAGAGTGGACAGGACATGCAGCAAGGGACCTCAGGTTGGTCCCCTTGCTGCATTCAGTCTTGCAGCATATGGTTCCCTGCTTACCCAGTGAACTAAACTGATGCCCAAGCATTTTGAGTCTTTAGTTATTATAATTTAGTCTTAGTTTTAGAGTGGTCCCCAGTGTTCCCCATCTTATTCTTGTGTCATTTTCCTTATGTTAAGATCATGCGTGTTTACTTTTTCTCATTTAGTCATAGTCATTTCCTGTTTTTACTTTGATAGTTTTTCATCCGTTGTGCTTTGCCTTTAATTTTACTTTCCTTTGTGTCCTTAACTAGATTGAGTTCAGCTGTGTTACCCTAATGTTTCCATTCTCCTTGACTGCCTCCTGTGTTTATTTAAATGGTAAATGGACTAGTTCTTATATATCTAGTTTTCTGGGGCTCTTGCCCTATGGCCAGGAGGGCTCTGTTTGGGGCCTCTGTGCTCCTTCTGCTGGGGTGGGCATGCAGTTGTCATCAAGATGTGTGGCCTCGGGTCTTCGGTGCTCTTGAGGGGCTACAGACAACCCGGGTCTCCTGGGTCTTTCTCTATCTGCCTCTTGCAGCAGCTTCTCACCCTCATTATTAAGTGTGTTTTGTTACAAAGACACATATAGAGACATTCACATTGGCACACACATGCACACCAAATACAACAAAATTGTTGGTTTGTGTGTTGGTGTTTTTTGTATTTTTTTTTTTCAGGTGCTGTTTCTTTTTTGTTTGTGTGTTTGCTTTTTTTTTTTTTTTTAACAGGTGCAGCAGTTGGTGACCCATTGTGTTTTTTACTTGTGCTTTGTCCTCTTATTCTTATCTTTTGAGCTGTTTTCTTCGCCTTTTTCATTTTTCTTTCTTGCTCTTTTTTCCAGCCTGTCAGCTCTAGCATTGCCATTACACATGCACTCAAAATCTAAATAAATAAGTAAATGTAAAACACTAACAAGAGGAGGCTATGGAGAGATTACAGCGTTCATCTAGGAAAAGCAAATATGTCTGGCACAGTCAGTGCATTCAGTTCATGATTCTAATTGCAAAGCATGACAGACAAGAGTGCCCCCCCCCCCAAAAAAGAGAGAAATTAAATGATATGTATTCATGTTCAGTGTGTGAGACTTGCAGGTGTTACAGACAAACTTACAGGCTAATTCACAGGTACAGTATAGGTGAGCAGACAGTGTGCATTGTTGTCTGATATCTGATGACACAGCGGTCTGTGAAGGCTCGCACTTTTTTTATTATTCAGAAGCTACAGAGTGAGGCTCTCATTATCACGTCAGTGTACTTTTTCTCTGTTTTCATCTAAAAGCTAGGTTGTATCTTGTCTGAGAAATAAAGAGGAAGACACTGTACTCATACATACGCTCTTATATGACAAACCTTTTGTTTGTTTTTATGTGTGGTACATCAGGGCAGGTGTGTGCTCTGTAATGCAGAGTGCTTAACTGCACCATTTGAACCTGATTTACTCATCAGTCTGGAATGGCAGGTGAAGAAGCAGAGTGGAAGTTGGTGGAGTTTTGTTTTTGTTTTTTGTTTTTTGTTTTTTTAGTTCAGTTTTATTTATATACTGCCAGTTCATGACAACATTTATCACACACAGATTTATTAAGGCAAGACCCTAAAATATTACAAAGAGAACCCAAAAAGTCAGACAATCCCCTGTGATTGGTAAGGGTGGGGATGAAGAATTCCCTGTTAATAGGAAGAGACCTCAGGCAGAACCAGACTCAGGGAAGACAGGCATGAGTGAATGGTTTGGGATTCAATTCAATTCAATTCAATTCAGTTTTATTTATATAGCGCCAAATCACAACAAACAGTCGCCTCAAGGCGCTTTGTATTGTGGGTAAAGACCCTACAATAACACAGAGAAAACCCAACAGTCAAAACGACCCCCTATGAGCAAGCACTTGGCGACGGTGGGAAGGAAAAACTCCCTTTTAACAGGAAGAAACCTCCAGCAGAACCAGGCTCAGGGAGGGGCAGTCATCTGCTGCGACCGGTTGGGGCTGAGTGGAGAGAGACGGGACAAAAGACATGCTGTGGAAGAGAGCCAGAGATTAATAATAATGATTAAATACAGAGTGAAGTATAAACAAGTAAATAAAGGTGAATGAGAAGAAACAGTGCATTATGGGACCCCCCTCAGCAGCCTAGGCCTATAGCAGCATAACTAAGGGGTGGTTCAGGGTTGTCTGATCCAGCCCTAACTATAAGCTTGATCATAAAGGAAAGTTTTAAGCCTAATTTTGAAAATAGAGAGGGTGTCTATCTCCCGAATCCAAGCTGGGAGCTGGTTCCACAGATGAGGGGCCTGAAAGCTGAAGGCTCTGCCTCCCATTCTACTTTTAAGTATCCTAGGAACCACAAGTAAGCCAGCAGTCTGAGAACGAAGTGCTCTATTGGGGTGATACGGTACTATGAGGTCTTTGAGATAAGATGGGGCCTGATTAGTCAAGACCTTGTATGTTAGGAGAAGGATTTTAAATTCTACTCTAGATTTAACAGGGAGCCAATGAAGAGAAGCCAATATGGGAGAAATATGCTCTCTCGTTCTAGTCCCTGTCAGTACTCTAGCTGCAGCATTTTGAATCAGCTGAAGGCTTTTCAGGGAGTTTTTAGGACAGCCTGATAATAATGAATTACAGTAGTCCAGCCTAGAAGTAATAAACGCATGGATTAACTTTTCAGCGTCAATCTGAGAAAGGATGTTTCTAATTTTATAAATATTGCGCAGATGTAAAAAAGCCGTCCTACATATCTGTTTAATATGTGCATTGAAGGACATATCCTGATCAAAAATGA